>PVKV010033025.1:0-19141 GCA_004027835.1 Alouatta palliata
CGCGCCCGGCCCTATGGAATGTTTTAGAAATGTAACTGACTTACTCAGGAAATGTTATTCTGATTATGTTTTTGTCATTTACTTGAAGTTCATTATGTCACAGAGGAGTGACGACTGCGCCGGTGGTGCTGGGGTGAAAGAATTTACCAAGACAGTTGTGGGCAGAGGAAGGCAGATTTATTAGAGAAAGTAGGAAAATAACAGTGCCAGAGAGACAATGGGGAGCCTGCAGGAGAGAAGCCGACTCTGGGGAGACAGAGGCTTGCTGGAGATTTGATAGGATCGTGTTCATGCTGTATGTTGAAGAGGGCTTTGTGCAGTATTGATAATGCCAAGTTGCAATGAGCTAACTTGCAGGTGTCTGGTGATAGCTGGGCACCGGAGGATGGTGGGTTAATTGCGCAGGAGGGCTGTGTCCCGGATCAGGAAGAAAGGCAGACTTATAGCTTATCTGCTTTTTCTTTTTGCTTTCCCCTGCTCCCGCCAGCCTGGCTTCCTTTCCCTAATTAGGACTCCACACCTTAGTTGGTTTACATATAGATTGGGGTGATTGTTCTTAGGAGGCTGTTTAAAGCATCAGTTGGCCCCGCGTGGTGTCTCAACATCTGTAATCCCAGCACTTTGGGAGGCCGAGGCGGGTGGATCACGAAGTCAGGAGTTAAAGACCAGCCTGGCCAAGATGGTGAAACCCCTTCTCTACTAAAAATCCAAAAATTAACAGGGCATGATGGCAGGCGCCTGTAATCCCAGCTACTCAGGAGGCTGAAGCAGAGAATTGCTTGAACCCAGGAAGCGGAGGTTGCAGTGAGCTGAAACCATGACACTGTACTCCAGCCTGGGCAACAGAGTGAGACTCCGTCAGAAAAAAAAAAAAAAAAAAAAAAAGGCATCAACTATGTGTGAGGCACTATTAGGCCCTATAGGTAATGGACAAGACATGCACTCCACCCTTTAGCAGCACAGTCTGGTAGCCACACTAAGTATTCAAAACCTAAGTAGGGAGTTCTGTGGAAGCCCCTAGGTCTGGACTTGATTAGATGAACGGTCAGGAAATGACTTCTGAAAGCAGAGGTGCCCCCAAGCTGATGAATGCTGACAGCCTGATGGCAGGTCAAAGTGGCGGGAGAGAAAAATGGATAGTAACAAGTGCTCAGACACCAGGGATCTTTTTGCAGTGATGGAAATGTTCTAACAATGGATTGCGGTCATGGCTGCACAACCTTGTAAGTTTACTAAAAGTCGGCGAGTTGTATGCTTAAGACGGGTTATCTTTATGGTGGTAAATTATAACTCACTAAAACTACTTTTTAAAAATGGTCAGGAATTAGCAGCTATTGATTGGGACCAACTTAGAATTGGGATAGCAGACTTTATACCACGGGAGTTGGGAAGCCACTGAAGAACTTTAGTTAAGGAACTTACGTCATCAGATGCGCATTTTTAGTGTGACTCTGACGGAGATGTATTAGGGCCTGTTCTGCCAGACAGGAGGAAGGACAGGCAGTTAAGCAGGTGCACCTTTTTAGGAAAAAGATGATGATGCCCTGATTAGGGCAATGGCTCCAGAGATGGCGAGGAGGAAGGAGTAAAGAAACAGGAGCAGACAGGCACAGTGGCTCGCACCTGTGATCCTAGCACTTTGGGAGGCCAAGGCGGGTGGATCACCTGAGGAAGGAGTCCCAGACCAGCCTGGCCAACGTGGCAAAACTCCGTCTCTACTAAAAATACAAAAATTAGCTGGGCGTGGTGGCGAGAGCCTGTAATCCCAGCTACTCTGGAGGCTGAGGCAGGAGAATCACTTGAATCTGGGAGGCAGAGGTTGCAGGGAGCCAAGATTGGACCACTTCACTCCAGCCTGGGCAACAGAGCGAGACTCTGTCTAAAGAAAAAAAAAAAGGAAAGAAAAAAGAAATGGGAGCATCTGTAGGCAGGCCTTGATTGAATCAAAGAGAAATGGCAGGGAAGAAGAAGGCATTCAGGCTAATTCCCGACTCGTCAGTTTTTGGCTTTGGAGGCCAAGTTAATGGTGATATCATTTACTGACATAGGAATTACACTATATTTTCACCATGACTATTTCTCTGTGGGATATGAAATACTTTGAGAAACTCAATTCACTAATGCAGGACCAAATCAAAGAAGTCATAGAGTACGTATGTGACATGTGTCCCTCATACTACCCTGGTGCAGTACTCTGTCCCAGTAGTCCACCAGAAGAGACAAGTGGCTATTTCTCTTTCTATTCCATAAGGATGCTACAGCAGGATGTTTGTTCTTTTTTTTTTTTGAGATGGAGTCTCAGACTGTCGCCTGGGCTGGAGTGCAATGGCGAAATCTTGGCTCACTGCAACCTCCGCCTCCTAGGTTGAAGCAGGTTCACATGATTCTCCTGCCTCAGCCTTCTGAGTAGCTGGGATTACAGGTGCACACCACCACACCCACCTAATTTTTTGTAATTTTAGTAGAGACGGGGTTTCACTATGATGGCCAGACTGGTCTCGAACTCCTGACCTCGTGATCTGCCCACCTCGGCCTCCAAAAGTGCTGGGATTACAGGCATGAGCTACTGCACCCAGCCTAGGATATTTGCTCTTAAATATGTAGGCTTCTTCAGTCTCCTAGCACAGTGTTTGTTAAAGTGTCTGAAACACTGCCTCAGAATCCCCTACGAAGCTTGTTAAAAATGCATCTTCTGGCCAGGCGTGGTGGCACTCATGCCTGTAATCCTAGCACTGTAGGAGGTTGAGATAGGTGGGTGGCTTGAGCCCAGGAGTTCAAGACCAGCCTGGGCAACATGGTGAAACCCTGTCTCTACAGAAAATGCAAAATTAGCCGGCTATGGTGGCACATGCCTATAGTTCCAAATAGCAGGATGAGATGGGAGAATCATCTGAATCTGGGAAATTGAGACTGCAATGAGCTGTGATTGTGCCACTCTACTCCAGCCTGGGTGTCAAAGTAAAACCCTATCTAAAAAAAACACAAACAAACAAAAACCATCTTCCAGTACCCTACATCAGACCTACTATATTGGTCAGGACTCTTGTTTGGAAGTAGCAGAAACTGAGCTGCTCACACTACCTTAAGGAATTATATAGGCTTATGTTACAGGAAAGTCCAAGGGCCTGTCTTCAGGATTGAATCCAGAGACTCAGTTTATTTCATCAGGGCTCCATTCATCTCTTAGAAGGATTTGCATGAAAGGTGGCAAAGATGGTTACCATCAGCTCAAAACTGCAGTGGAAAGGCTGTGTCATTTCCCCTTTAGCTCTGAGAGATGTCCTGGGCCAGGACTCTGATTAGCCTGGCTTGGAGTCAGCTCCCACCAAACTACACCAACCAAATAGGATTATTAAGGATCTTGAAAAGGCGGTTTCCCAACAGGATAATGGGCAAACAAAACCCATGTCACAACTACAGAATCAGAATCACTGGAAGTGGGAAGATTTTTTCCGTGTTTTACTCTCTGGATGTTTCTCACACTGAAATTCGTGAACCATTGGCTTAAAGGCTTTGTGCTTTCTAAATTCAGATACATTTTCGGCAACTTAAAATGTGCAGCAAACCAAAAGCATTTCACAACACTTCTCTCACAATAAACAGCTTCTCACAGTACTTCATTTATTCCCTCAGGAATTCAGAGAAAATAACCAAGGGTAAGTAAACATGGGAATTTCTTTATGTCATCCCAGACGAATTTTCGTCTTCTGCCATCTCATCATTCAGTAGCTGTGAGCTTTTTCAACAGCCTACACTGCCTTTCTGGCCTTTTCTTTAGGAGTCCTTTAGGACCTTCTTTGTTTTATTCATAAATTAGAATCACTAGGGTGAGGAGTAAAATGTTGGTATAGTTTTTAAGCCTCTCAAGTTTTAGGATGATTCTCAGAGTTGGAAGACCACACTTTTTTTTTTTTTCTTTCTGATACAGAGTCTCACTCTGCTACCCAGGCTGGAGTGTAATTTTAGCTCACCTCAGACTCTGCCTCCTGGGTTCAAACAATCCTCCTACCTCAGTCTCCTAAGTAGCCGGGACTACAGGCACACACCACCACACCTGGCTAATTTTGTGTTTTTTGTAGAGACAGGGTTTCGCCATGTTTCCCAGGCTGGTCTTAAACTCCTGGGCTCAAGTGATCCTCCTGTCTCATCCTCCCAAAAAGGTGACTGGTCTGGATGGATTGAACACAGAGTGTGTGATGGGGAAGCGGTGGGTCTAAAAAGTTAAGTCGGGACCAGGTTATGAATGGCCTTGAAGTCCATGCTGAGGCAATGGGAATTTGATTTGATAAAACCTGGGGAGTTTGGAGGGTTGGGGATAAGGGGAGGGAAAGCATTAGGACAAATACCTAATGCATGTGGGCTTAAAACCTAGATGACAGGTTGATAGGTGCAGCAAACCACCATGGCACATGCATACCTATGTAACAAACCTGCACATTATACACATGTATCCTGGAACTTAAAATTTTTAAAAATCAGCTGGGTACAGTGGCTCACACCTGTAATCCCTACACTTTGGGAGGCCAAGGTGGGCAACTCACTTGAGGTCAGGAATTTGAGACCAGCCTGGCCAACATGGCGAAACTCCGGCTCTACTGAAAATACAAAAATTAGCCGGGCATACCGAGACCAGCTTGGCCGTAGAGACCCCCACCCCGGCAGCACTGAAGGAATTAAGAAGCAGACACAAAGATAGAGTGTAAAGTGGGACTACCAGGGAGCTCACAGCCTCACTACAGGGAGCTCAGAGCCTCCAGCAGACGCTGACCCATGTAGTTATTCTCTCTAAACAGGTGATTATTATTAACAAACAGGGGTTCTGTGTTTTCTCATAGAACCGAGATAAACTAGTCAGGCAGCTGGTGCCTGCTTACCACTGATGAAAGACAAACCAGAAAGCATTCTCCATGAGGGGCCACGGGGGCAGGGTCATATATCCCAGGCTTAAAGAATTGTTTTAACCGATGTATGATATACATATAAATTGTTTTACTGCTTTAGAATGCCCCAAGGAGTTTTCTCCTTGGGGGGCCAGCTGGGTTTTCCTTGCCATAGTTCTCAGCAAACTATGTGATTTGTCATACACATTAGGACTTGTCCCACACGGACATGGGGGTGGGTGCCTATAATGCCAGCCACTCAGGAGGCTGAGGCAAGAGAATTGATTGAATCCAGGAGACAGAGGGTGCAGTGAGCCAAGATCTTCCCACTGACTTCAGCCTGGGTGACAGAGCAAGACTCCATGTTAAAAAAATAATAATAATGATAAAAATTTTAAAATAAGAAAATTTAGAGCAATAGGAATCCTCCTCTGCCTGTTGGCAAATAAATTGGTACAACCACTTTTTTTTTTTTTTTTTTTTTTGAGACAGGTGTCACAAGAAGGAAAAAAAAAAACCTGGGGAGTTACTATTATGAAATCAAAATCAGTCTTTTGACACCCTGAAGAACTAAGTAGAGAGGAGAACCTCTTCTAGATTGCATTGGAATCAGCCATTCTCCTGAACCCTTTTGTTCTTTGGGATTTCCAGGCACCTGACTGAGGTATGGAGAACGCTGGCGGTGGAGCTGCCCAGCACGACCTGGATTCTGTGGAGGCTCCTGAGGAAGCTGCAGAAATGCCATAATGAGCCCGCACCGGAGAAGATGGCATATGTGGCTGTGGCTGTAAGCCCTTGACCTCTGCTCCTCTAATGTTAGCACCCCCCAGGATGACTAACCCCACACCCCAGTGGAGAGTGTTCTTTTTGGTCCCTCGCAAAGCCTGCATCTGTCATCCATTGATTGATTGATTGATTGAGACGTTGTTTCACTCTTGTTGCCCAGGCTGGAGTGCAATGGTGTCATCTCTGCTCACCTCTGCCTCCCAGGTTCAAGCAGTTCTCCTGCCTCAGCCTCCCAAGTAGCTGGGACTACAGGCATGTGCCACCACACCAGGCTAATTTTGTATTGTTAGTAGAGACGGGGTTTCTCCATGTTGGTCGGGCTGGTCTTGAACTCCCGACCTTAGGTGATCGGCTCGTCTCAGCCTCCCAAAGTGCTGGGATTACAGGCGTGAACCACTGTCCCCTGCCCCTCATCCATTTATAAGTCTACAGTGTTTCTACCAAGGGATTGACATGGAGGGAGCTGGGGAGAGGGAAGGAGTCAGAATGCTTTAATGCAAACTTGTCCAACCTGCTTTTTGTTGTTGTTGTTCTGTTCTGTTTAGGTTTAGGCTTTCAGCAGCCTGAAGCCATGATGTTTAGTTTCTGTCTCCAGTGATAAGCCAAAAAGAGGGATAAGGAAGGGGCTTTATTGACCCAACCAGAAGCAGAAACTAAAAACCCATGATTGTCATCTCTCCCTTGGAAATGTCCCTAGTTTAATATGTTTAAAACATTCCTTCCCTCATCCTTGAAAAACTATGTATCATCATAAAGAGAAATACAAACTCATGAGAAAAAAAGAAAAACTTCAAATGATGTACAACTGTATAAAATAGAAAGTGCAGGCCGGGTGCACTGATTCACGCGGGTAGATCACCTGAGGTCGGGAGTTCAAGACCAGCCTGACCAACGTGGTAAAACCCCATCTCTACTAAAAGTACAAAATTAGCCAGATGTGGTGGTGCATGCCTGTAATTGCAGCTATTCAAGAGGCTGAGGCAGGAGAATCACATGAACCCGGGAGGCAGAGGTTGCAGAAAGCCGAGACTGCATACCACAGTGTGCCACTGCACTCCAGCCTGGGCGACAGAGTGAGACTCCATCTCAAAAAAAGAAAAAAGCCAGGCACAGTGGCTCACACCTGTAATCGCAGCACTGTGGGAGGCCGAGATGGGCAAATCACTTGAGGTCAGGAGTTCCAGACCAGCCTGGCCAACATGATGAAACCCCATCTCTAGTAAAATACAAAAATTAGCTGGGCATGGTGGCAGGCGCCTGTAATTCCCAGCTACTCAGGAAGCTAAGGCAGGAGAATCACTTGAACCCGGGAAGCAGAGGTTTAGTGAGCTGAGATTGCACCACTGTACTCCAGCCTGGGCGACAAGAGTGAGACTCCGTCTCAAAAAAAAAAAGGAAAGTACAGGTCTCCCTGAGCAGAGGTTGGCCAACTTTCTGTAAAAGACCAGATGGTAAGTTTTTTAAGCTTTGCAAGCCAATATAGTCTCTGCATCTATTCTTTGGATTTTTTTTCAAGCAATCCTTTTTAAAAATATAAAAACCATTCTTAGCTCATGGCTGTAACAATCTCCCTAAAAATGAACTTTCCAAAAAAAAACAACAACAACAACAAATGAACTTTCCAGAAGTCTTTATACATATATAAACTTTCGGTATATCTATTTGGTATAGTTTTTTGTTTCATTTTTTCCTTTTAAATACTTTATTTTTTAGAGCAGTTTTAAATTCACGGCAAAATTAAACAGAAAGTACAGAGTTCCCATAAACTTTCTGCCTCCACAGACACACAGCCTGCCCTACTATCAACATTTACTTTATTTTCTCCCCTACTGGTTTTCTCCGGTCTAAATTATTGTTATTTTTCTTTTTGAGACAAGGTCTCACTCTATTGCCCAGGCTGGACTGTAGTGGCATGATCTCAGTTCACTGCAACCTCTTCCTCCCGGGCTCAAGCAATCCTCCCACCTCAGCCTCCTGAGGCACTAGGAATACAGGAGAGTGCCACCATGCCCGGCTAATTTTTGTACTTTTTAGTAGAGACAGGGATTCCCCATGTTACCCAGTCTGGTGTCGAACTCCTAGGCTCAAACAATCCTCCCGCCTCAGCCTCCCAAAATGCTGGGATTACAGACATGAGCCACCACACCAAGCCTTGTATATGTTTTTAATTGGCTGTTTATATTTCTTCTTTTGTGACTTGTCTGTTCATGTCGTGTATGCCAGTCCTTCTCAGATTTAATATGTACATAAACCACAATCACTTGGGGATATTATTAAAATGCAGGTTCTAATGTGGAAGGTCTGGGATGGGGCTTGAGATTCTCGCTGTTTAACCATCTCCCAGGTGATGCCAGTGCTACTGGTGTATGGCCTACCCTTTGGGTAATAAGCCTTAACAGTTTTTTTACTGCTATGTAAGAACATTTTTATATATTAAGAATAATACATTGATACAAATACTTCTCCGGGTTGTTGTCATCTAACTCTTTCTTTTTTATTTTTTCGAGATGAAGTCTTGCTCTGTCACCCAAGCTAGAGTGCAGTGGCACAATCTCAGCTCACTGCAACCTCTACCTCTTAGGTTCACATGATTCTCCTGCCTCTGCCTCCAGAGTAGCTGGGATTAGGAGTTTGAGACCAGCCTGACCAACATAGTGAAACCCTACCTCTACTAAGCATGAACCACCACACCTGGCTAATTTTTTTGTATTTTTAGTAGAGACGGGGGTTTACTATGTTGACCAAGCTGGTCTCAAACTCCTGACCTCAGGTGATCCACCCACCTCGGCCTCCCAAAGTGCCGGGATTACAGGCATGAGCCACTGCACCCGGCCTGTTGTCATCTAATTTTATGATAAATGTTGCCCTGGCTTTATATTTGTATGTAGTCAAATATGTTAATAGTTTCCTTCATGGCTTCCGAATTTAAAAAATGGCAGGTTCTTAGTTCTGCTCTGTGTCTTTTCCACCACAGGCAACAGATGCCCTTTATGAGGTGTTTTTGGGAAACAAGCTTCAAGCAGCTTCATTCCGACTCTTTCCTCAGCTTCTCATGACACTGCTCATCCAAATTCATCATAGCATCGGTCTCACCATGTCTGATGTTGCCATCCCAAGTGGCCTGTATGCAGAAGAGGAAGTGTCTTCAGAGGTCACCCCTTTGTGGTACTGCCCATCATTATTCCATTGATATTAAGTAACATGTACTAAGCACTGGGCACTGTGGTGAACCCAGGGATCGCCAAGATGTGGTCCCAACTGGAGGGGAGCTTACAATCTGCAACCCTCATGAAACATCAAGACAAAATGCCCAGGAATCATTCTAAGCTTTCATTGGCTATCTTTGGTTTTATTAGTAACAAGGTAAATTTGGCTATCTGGGTTATCTGGGTTAGCCAAATGTGCTATTGTGTCAACCCTTTCCTAATAAGTCAAGTAGAGATGGAAACAAAGCAGCCTAAACCTCCCTCCCAAACTGTACTGATCCACCATGCAGTGATTTCTGTTTTCTGTTTTATTGCATGGAGAGATATTTGTAAGTCCCATTAGAGTCTCAGTAAAAATTTCTTAGTGGTGTTGACTGGGCACAAGGCTCGTGCCTGTAATCCCAGCACTGTGGGAGGCCGAGGCAGGGAGATCACCTGAGGTCAGGAGTTTGAGACCCGCCTGGCCAACATGGTGAAATTCTGTCTCTACTAAAAATACAAAAATTAGATGTGCGTGTTGGTGCACCCCTGTAATCCCAGGTACTCGGGGGTCTGAGGCAGGAGAATTGCTTGAACCCAGGAGGCGGAGGTTGTAGCGAGCCAAGATCTCACCACTGCGCTCCAGCCTGGGCCATAGAGTAAGCCTCTGTCAAAAAAAAAAAAAAAAAAAACAAAAAACAGAAGAAACTAAAAGAAAAAAGAGAAGAGTCTTTTGGGCAATCTGGAAAGGAGAGAAATACAGTCCAGAAGTTGTCAATGCATGGCCCTCCTCAGTGACAATGGGGTGATTGTGTGCTGTAAGTTGGAAGGACCTATTGAAATCACCCACACTGTTTTTGTTTTGATTTAGCTTTGCCATGCAGGCTATAAAGGCTCTCCTCTTCAGAACATGGTGCTGGCAGGAATTCAACATCATGGAAAAGAATAAAGGATGGGCTCTCCTGGGACAAGAAGATTGCCATCTTCAGGGAGTATTTCTCCTTGCCAAGTGAGGCTTCCTTATCATGCCTACACCCGCCTGCTCTAAATCAACCTTGTTTTGTGTAGTTATTTCCCTTTTAGTTACCACAGCAACTAAGGTTGAATAATCTCCTTATAAGAGGTAGACAGGCCGGATACCATGGCTCATGCTTGTAATCCCAGCATTTTGGGAGGCTGAGGCAGGCGGATCTTGAGGTCAGGAGTTTGAGACCTCACTATGTTGGTCAGCCTGACCAACATAGTGAAACCCTGCCTCTACTAAAAATACAAAAATTAGCTGGGCATGGTGGTGGGTCCCTGTAATTCCAGCTACTTGGGAGGCTGAGGCAGGAGAATTGCTTGAACCCTGGAGGCAGAGGTTGCAGTGAGCCGAGGTCTCACACTGCACTCCAGCCTGGGCAACAGAGCAAGACTCTGTCTCATAAAAAAAAAAAAAAAAAAAAAGAGGGTGGGCAAATATCCATAATGCTGGGCAAATTTTTTAGAGGTCCTGGCCCTACCATACTGTCCTGTATACCTGGAGCTGGGCAAGAACTTCCAGAGGGTCCCCAGCCCTGAGAAAATGCCCTCTGGATGGGAGCAGTTCTGAGAGTCGTTCTGTTGCTGTTGTGTTTTGCAGCGCATTGCTGGAAAAAAATCCACTCCTTGCACAGAAGGTCATATACTTGTTAGTCCCTCTTCTTAACCGAGGGAATGATAAACATAAACTCACAGCTGCAGGCTTTTTTGTGGAGGTAAGACTCATTCTTTAGAAGCTGGATTCAGGAAGCCTATGAAGCAGCAATCCCTGCTTTCCTAGGCTATGTCTAGTTCATGGCATGTTGGGATCTGTTTCAAGTGTAGGATAGAAATAATTTTCAGATTCAAGGCTGGGCGAAGTGGCTCACACCTGTAATCCCAGCACTTTCAGAGACTGAAGCGGGTGGATCACCTGAAGTCAGGAGTTCAAGACCAGCCTCACCAACATGGTGAAACCCTATCTCTACTAAAAATACAAAATAATTAGCTGGGTGTGGTGGCAGGTGCCTGTTAATCTCAGCTACTCTGGAGGCTGAGGCATGAGAATCGCTTGAACCCAGGAGGCAGGGGTTGCCATGAGCCAAGATCTCACCACTGCACTCCAGCCTGGGCTACAGAGTGAGACTCCATCTCAAAAAAAAAAAAAAAAAAAAAAAAAAAAAAAAAAAAAAAAAAAAAAAAAAAAAAAAAAAAAAAAAAAAAAAAAAAAAAAAAAAAAAAAAAAAAGAGAAAAGAAAGAAAGAAAGAAAAAGAAAGAAAAAACAAGAACTACACACGCAAAAAAAAAGAAAGAATTTTCAGATTCAAGCCTCTCCAAATTATTCTTTCCACGCATGTATGAGTCAGTATTCCTTGTGTACCTGTAGGGTAAACATCACCCTGTATGTGCTGTATTGTAGAGATTTAAAAGGAAAATATATACTTTGGTGTTGGTGGGAAGGTAGCTCTCCACATGCAAAAGTTGGCTGATCTCTGGGTTCTTTCAGCTTCTCCAGAGTCCAGTGGCCAAGAGACTGCCCAGCATATACTCCGTTGCCCGCCTGAAAGACTGGCTACAAGATGGAAATAATCTCTTTAGAATGATCAGCCTGAGGGGGCTATACAATCTTGTTGGACACAAGAAGAGGGTAGGAGGGGCCCCAAGGCCACTGATTCTTTTCTTTTTTTCTTCCCTTTTTTCTTTTTTTGAGATAGAGTCTTGCTTTGTCACCTAGGTGGGAGTTGTGACATTATCATGGTGCGCTGCAGCCTCAACCTCTTGGGCTCAAGTGATCCTCCCACCTTAGCCTCCTGAGTAACTGGGACCACAGGCACATGCCACCATGCCCAGCTGATTTTTTAAATGTTTGTAGAGACAGAGTCTCACCATGTTGCCAGGGCTGCTCTCGAACTCCTGGGCTCAAGTGATCCTCCCACCTTGGCCTCCCAAAATATTGGGATTATAGGCATGAGCCTCAGTGCCTAGCCCGGACCACTGATTCATAAATCACCCCAAAAATGATACCTAAGAAACTGAAAACAGCTGAGGAGGACAATTGGATAGACTGTGGGCAAGAGTAGGGGGAAAATTCTTTTTTTCCTGCACATCCTTTTGTACCGTTTAAAAATTTATACCTAAAAAATAGACAAGTACTGACTATTTAAAAATTAATGAAATTGGCTGGGCATGATGGCTTACGCCTGTAATCCCAGCACTTTAGGAGACCAAGACAGGTGGATCATGAAGTCAGGAGTTCGAGACCAGCTGGGCCAACATGGTGAAACCCCATCTCTACTAAAAATACAAAAATTAGCCAGGCATGGTGGCATGCGCCTGTAGTCTCAGCTGCTTGGGAGGCTGAGGCAGGAGATTCGCTTGAACCTGTGAGGCAGAGGTTGTAGTGAGCTGAGATTGTGCCACTTCACTCTAGCCTGGACAACAGAGCAAGAGTCCATTTCAAAAAAATAAAAATATCTTGGCTAGGCTGGGTGCACTGACCCATGCCTGGAATCCAAGCACTTTGGAAGACTGAGACAGGCAGATTGCTTCAAGTCAGGAGTTTGAGACCATCCTGGCCAACATGGTGAAACCCTGTCTTTACTAAAAACACAAAAATTAGCTGAGCATGATGGTGGGTGCCTGTAATCCCAGCTACTTGGGGATGCCAGGGCTAAGGCAGGAGAATCACTTGAACCTGAGAGGCAGAGTTTACAATGAGCCAAGATTGCACCATTGCACTCCAGCCTGGATGACAGAGCAAGACTCCATCTCCCAAAGATGTTATACACACACACACACACACACACACACACACACACACACACACACACAGACACACACACTCATATGTATATATATTTGAGCTGGGCAAGGCAGCTCACACCTATAATCTTAGCACTTTTGGCCAGACGCAGTGGCTCATGCCTATAATCCCAGCACTTTAGGAGGCTGAGGCAGGTGGATCATGAGTTCAGGAGTTTGAGACCAGCCTGGCCAACACAGTGAAACCCTGTCTTCACTAAAAATATGCAAAAATTAGCTGGGTGTGGTGGCCTACACCTGTAATCCCAGCTACTCGAAGGGCTGAGGCAGGAGAATTGCTTGAACCAGGAGGTGGAGGTTGCAGTGAGCCAAGATCTCACCACTGCACTCCAGCCTGAGCAACATGAGCAAAATTCCATCTCAAAAAAAAAAAAAAATCTTAGCACTTTTGAGAAGCTGAGATAAGAGGATCCCTTGAAGCCAGGAGTTCAAGACCAGAAGACCAGCCTGGGCAACAAAGTAAGACCCTGTTTCTATTTTTTAAAAAAATGAAAATTAGCCAGATATAGAATCCATTGCCTGTGTGAAAGACTGGCTTCGTGATGCAATTCTACACCCCTTTAGAATTGCTGGCTTCAGGAGACTATAATCTTATTGAATGGTACACGCATGTAGTCCCAGCTACTCAGGAGGCTAAGGTGGGAGAATCACTTGAGCCCAGGAGGTCGAGACCAGCCTGGGCAACGTGGCACAACCCCATCTCTACAAAAAAATGCCAAAAACATTAGCTGGCATCATGGCACATGCCTATAGTCCCAGCTACGTGGGAGGCTGGTGGGAGGATTGCTTGAGCCCAGGAGGTGGAGGCTGCAGTGAGCTGTGATTATGCCACTACACTCCAGCCTGAGTGACAGAGGGCAATCCTGTCTCAAAAAAAAATGTGTATTTCTGAAGCAAAAATGACAGATGTCAATGTATGTTAATTGCTTTATTCTACTAACTATTCTACTTTTTTAAAAAACTGGCTTCATAACTTGTGTTTATATTCTACTTACTTTTTCATATGTATGTTTAAACTTTACAACCCTGAGACTGCTTCCTTTCAGTAGTTTCAGACGAGCAGAATCCCCATTCAGAATGGGAAGAACCCTTAAGTCCTCAGTCAAATTCTGCTTGAATTCCTTCCAGGGGATCCGTTTCCACACTACTATAAAGATACTCCTTAGGGCGGGGACAGTGGCTCACACCTGTAATTTCAGCACTTTGGGAGGCCAAGGCAGGCAGATCATGAGGTCAAGAAATTGAGACCAACATAGTGAAACCCCTTCTCTACTAAAAATACAAAAATTAGCTAGGCGTGGTGGTATGCGTCTATAGTCCCAGGTACTCAGGAGGCTAAGGCAGGAGAATCACTTGAACCCGGAAGTCGGAGGTTGCTGTGAGCCAAGATCGCACCACTGCAATCCAGCCTAGGCGACAGAGTGAGACTCCATCTCAAAAAAAAAAAACTTCTTAAGACTGGGTAATTTATAAACAAAAGAGGTTTAATAGACTCACAATTCTGCATGGCTAGGGAGGCCTCAGGAAACTCACAATCATGGCAGAAGGCAAAGGGAAAGCAGGTACATCTTCACAATGGCAGAGCAGGAGAGCGACAGAAAGCAGGAGAAACTGACATCTTTATTATTTTTTTTTATTTTTTGAGACTGAGTCTTGCTTTGTCACCTAGGGTGGAGTGCAGTGGCATGATCTCAGCTCACTGCAACCTCTGCCACCTGGGTTCAAGCTCTAACGATTCTCCTGCCTCAGCCTCCCAAGTAGCTAGGACCACAGGTCTGTACTACCACGCCCAGCTAAGTTTTGTATTTTTAGTAGAGATGGAGTTTCACCATATTGGCCAGGCTGGTCTTGAACTCCTGATTTTGAGTGATCCACCCACCTCGGCCTCCCAAAGTCCTGGGATTACAAGCCTGAGCCACCACACCCAGCTGAAACTGCCACTTTTAAACCATCAGATCTCCTGAGAACTTCCTCACTATCATGAGAACAGCATGGGGGATCTGCCCTCATGATCCAGTCTTTTCCCACCAGGTCCTTCCCTCTACATGTGGGAATTACAATTCGGGATGAGATTTAGGTGGGGACACAGAGCCAAACCATATGAGGATATTTGAGCCAGCTTGTGTGTTTGGGAGCTCATCGTGGCCTGAGCTACCTGCTCCACTTTCCCTTGTTAGCAGAGCTCTTCCTTACAGTGAGCGCAAGGCCATAGCCCTAGATCTTCCCTGCCTGGTCCCACTTTTGCCCTTGAGACAACTCAAAGCAGCTCTGCCCCTCCTCTATGTAGGGCCATCATATCCCCTTCTCCCTTCTGGATCTGCCAGTGGTACCAAAAATCAGTGAGCACTGGGTCGAGTGAAGATGGGGAGCACCCCCTTTGGTACCAGGTGATGTGCAATCGAGAGAAGGTGATGTGCTCCCTTTGGCCACACAGAGAGAAGACATCAAGAGCCTGTTGCCATACATCTTAGACAGCTTGTGTGAAACCGATGAGAAGATTGTTCAGTCAGCCATCCAGATACTCCTGAAACTTGTTAAAACAATGGATTTCACTACCCTGGCTGCCATGATGAGGACTTTGTTCTCCTTATTTGGTGACGTAAGACAATCAGAGAGGAGAGATTTTCCTAGGAGGAGGGTAATGGGCATAAGAGCAAACAGAAGTTGGTATAGTAATAAGTATACTCTATTTGATATAGGATTTTATTTTCAGAGCTTTTCCAACCTTCTCTCTTATGACCCTTCTAGGTAACCTGTGATGTTGATAGGGCTGTTATTGTTTTTCAGATTTAACATCAACAAAAACTGAATATAGAAACTTGTTAAGGTACTACCTTGATTTGTGATGGGGAAGGAGAAAACACTGTCTTTCCCTTCAAGAACCATCAGAACTGGGTCAAGATGGTAGATGATACTTATGTCACTGTCCCAAAACCCATGTATTTCTTAAGAGGAAATACATGCAGCACAATGACCAGCATCCTTGGAAGAGTAAAACATGCCGGCCAGGCACAGTGGCTCACACCTGTAATCCCAGCACTCTGGGAGGCCGAGGCAGGCGGATCATCCGAGGTCAGGAGTTCAAGACCAGCCTAGCCAACATTTGTAAAAATACAAAATTAGCTGGGTGTGGTGGCACATGCCTGTAATCCCAGCTACTCAGAAGACTGAGTCAGAAGAATCGCTTGAACTCGGGAGGCAGAAGTTTCAGTCAGCTGAGATGGCACCATTTACACTCCAGCCTGGGCAACAGAGTGAGACTCTGCCTCAAAAAAAAAAAAAAAGTAAAACATGCCAAGGCTGGGCTTTGGAATTTCAGCAAAACACCCTGTGTGGGCCAGGTGCGGTGGCTCACACCTGTAATCCCAGCATTTTGGGAGGCCAAGGTGGGTGAATCACAAGGTCAGGAGTTCGAGACCAGTCTGGACAACATTGTGAAACCCCGTCTCTACTAAAAATACAAAAAATTAGCTAGGCGTAGTGGCGGGCATGTATAATCCCAGCTACTTGGGAGGCTGAGGCAGGAGATTTGCTTGAACCCAGGAGGCAGAGATTGCAGTGAGCCGAGATCACGCCACTGCACTCCAGCCTGGGCGACAGAGAGACTTCATCTCAAAAAATAAATAAAATAAAATACCGCCTGTATGAATGGTTCCTGCCTGTACCAGGCACGAGGTTTGCCAACTACAGGTGGGACTGTGTGCCTCTCTCACTTGTAGAGTGAGAAAACAGGTAGTGCCAAAGCAACAAGTCTTACTGTATCCATATATATAGAGAGAGAGAGCAAGAGGGAGATGGAGGCTTGCTCTGTCGCCCAGGCTGGAGTGCAGTGGCGTGATCTTGGCCCAATGCAATCTCTGCCTCCCAGGTTCAAGCAATTATTCTGCTTCAGCCTCCCAAGTAGCTGGGACTATAGGCATGCACCACCATGGCCAGCTAATTTTTGTATTTTTAGGAGAGATGGGGTTTCACTATATTGGCCAGGCTGGTCTTGAACTCCTGGCCTCAAGTGATCTGCTCACCTCAGCCTCCCAAAGTGCTGAGATGATAGGTGTGAGTCACTGTGCCTGGCCTGTGTCCACATATATTTTATTTCTTGCTCTCAGCTACATACAGCTAAATAGCCTCATGTCAGGACTGGCTTTTCAACCCCTCCTAAGTTCTTATGAGCTAAGGATGTACATGTTCAGTGAGTTGCTTCCCTTTGGCTACTCCCTTCCTAGGTGAGACCTGACATTCATCGTTTCTCCATGATTCTCTTCGGAGCTGCCATAAAGTCTGTGAAAAACCCAGATAAGAAGAGTGCAGAGAACCAAGTCCTGGACAGCTTGGTCCCACTACTTCTGTATTCTCAGGATGAAAACGATGCATTAGCTGAGGTAATGCCTACTGTCAGTGTCTTTCATCCTCCAATAACTTCAAATCCAGAGCTAACTCTGCAAAGAAAAGAAGCATTCATATATTCATATATATATGTATGCATTTTTTTTGAGACAGGGTCTCTGTCGCCCAGGCTGGAACGCAATGATGTGACCTCAGCTCACTGCAACCTCCACCTCCTGGGTTCAAGCAACTCTGCCTCAGCTTCCTGAGCAGCTGGGATTACAGCCACCCACCACCATGCCTGGCTAATTTTTGTGTTTTTAGTAGAGATAGGGTTTTGCCATGTTGGCCAGGCTGATCTCAAACTCTTGACCTCAAGTGATTCACCCACCTCAGCCTCTCAGAGTGCTGGGATTACAAGCATGAATCACCGCGCCTGGCCTGACATTTCAGTTTTTTGGATTATAGTGCTGCAGTTATTTTACATATTTCCTTGTGCATGCATATGAGAGTTTCTTGAGGGCATAAACCCTGAAGTAGAATATCTAGGTATCTTTAACTTTACTAGATATTTATAAATCACTAAACATGGTGGCTAAACTAGTTTGTATGCCCATCATTTGCCAAAGGAATTCTTACAGCCCAAACATCTAGTGGACCTGAGATAAAATACTGACTTGGAGATTTATCAGAGGTGTTGTATGGCATATGGGTGGCATTCTGAGAACAATGAACTAGAAAAGAGGCCCACTTGGTAAATTTTGCTCAAGGATGTGGATCAGGGAGAGATCAATGCTCTAGAGTTCCTTCCTTCCAACCCAGAGATGCCACAAGAACAGAAGTCAGAAGCTGCATTTCCATTGTAGAGTGACAGAAAAATAGCATAGGAACAGTAAGTGGAGGTGGGAGCTCCATCTCTGGGGCACAGAGTAGTGGGAATTCCTGCCCAAACCTCTGGTCTAGGGATTGCACCTGCAAGCTCTTGCTTTTGCCCAGCACCAGTGCTTTCTACATCCTCCCCAGAACCCTAAGGTTTTTGTGGATTCCACTTAAGGACTATTTGGGGAAGTTGGAGGAGGAGGAGGGCAGGATTCTAGTTCCTTTCCACCCTTCTGCTCTCTTTATCAGCTTTTCATATTGCACTTTAGTACTAGTTTTATTGAAGATTACCTCTGTTTAAAAATGTCTGAGGCCAGGCACAGTGGCTCAAGCCTGTAATCCCAACACTTTGGGAGGCCAGGGTGGGCGGATCACCTGAAGTCAGGAGTTCAAGACTAGCGTGGCCTACGTGGCAAATCCCTGTCTCTACTAAAAATATAAAAATTAGCTGGGCATGGTGGTGCATGCCTGTAATCCCAGCTACTTAGGAGGCCGAGGCAGGAGAATCGCTTGAACCCGGGAGGTGGAGGAGGTTGCAGTGAGCCGGGATGGCACCGCTGCTGATCCATGATCATCTTTTTCACAGGAGAGCAGGCGAGTCCTAACTGTATGTGCCAAGTTCCTGAAGTGGAAGCTGCCCAAAGAAGTGTACTCCAGAGATCCCTGGCACATCAGACCTATTGAAGCAGGAACAATCTGCAGATTCTTTGTATGTGAGCAAAAATGGCTTTGTTAACTCTTTTTTTTTTTTTTTTTGAGACAAATCTTACTCTGTCACCAGGCTAGAGTGCAGTGGCTTGATCTCAGTTCACTGCAACCTCTGCCTCCCAGGTCAAGCCATTCTTGTGTCTTAGCCTCACGAGTAGCTGAGACTACAGGCACGCTCCACCACGCCCAGCTAATTTTTGTATTTTTAGTAGAGACGGGGTTTCACCATGTTGGTCAGGATGGTCTCAATCTCTTGACCTTGTGATCCTCCCGCCTTGGCCTCCCGAAACGCTGGGATCACAGGGGTGAGCCACCGTGCCCAGCTTGTTTACTCTTTAACATGCTGAGAAACCTATTTTCTTCTGACATACTGTTTAGTGACAGAACATAGCATACAAGAAACATTTCCCATTTATTTTCACAACAGCAGTTGATATCTATGACCTCTTTTTTTATTGTGGATCTGTTTTTCTACTCTTTTTTTATTGTGGATCTGTTTTTCTATAGTTCCCTCCCAACTGAGTCACAGATTTACTTTTTTTTTTTTTTTTTTTTTT
>PVKV010033026.1:0-19139 GCA_004027835.1 Alouatta palliata
GGTGGTCTGCATGGCATTTGACAGTAATCTAGGATTCTTCTGTCCATTTACCCTCCTCCCCTTTGCCTTGGTATCACAGGGAGCAAAACATGCTTTGATGGACTTTTGCTTTCTATACTGGACCTCAAAGAGCTAGAGTGATGTGCTTTTGAGGTCCCTTACCTGAGGAAGTTGGGGGTTGGGGATGTTTGTGTTCTGGTCAGAAGGTCCTTGGTGTGAGGGTCTGAAAAGCCTGGTCTGGAATGGTCGGTAGGAGGAACTGGGCCCATTGCCACTCGTCCTTAGTCCACCTCCTTCCTCTTCTTTTGTAGATGGTTGTGTTATGGTTGGTGGGCCTGCCCATTAACCTTGCCCATTTTGAAGCCTGGGACCATTTCTCTGTTTAGGGGATGGCCTTTTGTTTTCCTAGGGTGCTAGGATTCTGGGAAGGGAAGCTCAGAAGGCTGGTATAGTGATTAAGTTAAGCTGTTCACTAAAAATTACCTTTCCTTGAAGTAGGAATTTGGAAAATAGCAACCATCATAGTAATTCCCTCTTGGCCTCAAAGGGAAAATGACCACTTTAGTTTTTGTTTAGCATTCGCCTGTCCTTAGGGCACAAAAACCTTGTAGAAGTACTGGGTGGTACAAATGAAGGAACCCCGTGCTGAGTGTGTGTTTCCCTTTGTATTTAGTAAATATAATGGATTAGTGCATTCTGGTGGGAGGAAAATTTGACTCTTCACACTTAATGTGTAATGGTACTTGGGATTTAGTAATTGATTGATTTGATGCTTGTGTTTTTCGGGCCTACCATCTTTTTATTCTGCCAAGTTATGCCCCTCCGTTTGCTTCTGGCAGATTTTCGTCCAGTTCAAGGCCTTTTTAACTTAGATGCTTCACAAGAAGATGCTCAGGAGGGAATCAGAGTGAGTATGTGGAATGCAGGGTAATCTATCAAAACTGTTAGAATATATTAAAAGCTGGAAAATGGCTAAGCTTGAAACACTGTGTCTGATATAAACACATTAGGTGCCTGTAGAAACATTTTGGTCAAGCAATGGCATTGATACAAGGGCACTGAGTTTGTGTTGTTAATTCACTTTTAACTTTTCATATATCATTTTTGTTCTAGTTGTAAACTGGAAGAAATTTTTGGAGCTGATAGGAACGTTAGCAAACCTTCAAAATCAATCTGTTAATTTTACATGTGTAGGCATTGAAACCTAAGGATGGTCAAGTCAGTTTTCCAAAGTCCTTTAAAGAGTTAGATGAAATGAGCAGTCCAGTTTTCTGGGTAAATTTTATGATGCTTTTTCATCCTGAAAATCCAGTATGGACCTTATTATAAAGCTAAAGACGTGTCTGTGAGATCTTACTTTCTAGGTAAGAGTGATGTGTGCTACTTCAGTAATGGAGTTAGAGACAGAGCCATGAGAGTTGGAATAACTGCCGAGTAGTCTTACTTCCTTCCATTCTGTCCTAAATTAATCCTAAATTGGACTTGAGGATTCTCAGTGCAGTGTGATAGAAATGTTAGTAAAATCTCTGTACATGGCAGTTACAGACACTTGTTTATTACGCATTTTTTGACAATTCTGTTCTTAAATTTCTTTGGCTTAATTTTCAAACAGAAACCAAAAATAAAAATAAGTGATTGGTGGTCCTTCTTATACTTGTACTAATTATACTTCATTTTAATAATCAGGGAGTATTATAACAAAACAGATCTGGTATATCTTAATTTGCCAGAACCACTTAAAGTTCTTTAGTCATGTTAATACCAGGTATTTTTATTGTGAAACATGCTCCAAACATAGACAAAATGTGTCTTGTCTATAACATTAGAAAGAGATGTGAACCCTCCTTTGATTCATGTAAGTCAAGGTGTAATGCTTTTATGGTTTCCCATGTGTTTCTAATCAGTGGTTCTTGGCAGTTTCCAAATTACTTCCCCAACCCCTTCTCTCTGGTGTGAGCACTTCAGGAAACAAACTGTATTGACTTTGGCCAGAATACACAGGGAGGGTTGCACGGCCTTTTAGCAATGTTCTGTAAAAGATTCCCTAACCCTGTAGGTTGGATATATCCTCTGTTAGCCTTTAGGTGTACATTGTGATAGATTTATGGTAGAGATATGTCATTTCCAGGATGATGAAGATGTGTTATCATCTATCTACCTCATTGTGTTACGTAAAAATATTTAAGTGTTATGGCATCTGAGTAAATGGAGATGAGTGATAGGGAGAAAGGGAGTGAGGAAGAGAAGCTCAGGGTTCTTCAGGCCATAGTGGACCTTGAGCTGTGTGTCATTGGCTCTTTATTTTTGTGTAGATGTCTGTGGCTGATGCTCTCCAGAATAGCTGTAGGAATAACAGCTGTTGTTAGGAGTAAGTCAGACAGGATACTTGTGTATTCAGAAGACCTTTTAAGCACTGGTAGTGCCTAGACAAGCAGCCAGTAGAAAGACATGACAGTGGCCCCATCAGTTGTGGTTGCCATAGTCCTTAGTATGTTGTATGGCTTGCTTAGAATTGCATTCCAAAAACAGGAGCCATGTGACTGTATGCTTTCAGTGCTCAAGCATTGTTTGTATGTATAGTTCTTGAAAATTCATATCACTTTTTCAGGTGAATACGTACTTAGCCTTGATGTGAAATGCTTTCTTTTGATAACAGTGCAGATGCTGTGGTTCTGACTTCCATTAGTCAGAGGTGGGGCCCAGATACTGGTGTTTTTCCAAAGCTCCTCAGATGATTCTTATGGGCAGCTGATATTGAGATTTTTTTTTTTTTTAAGGAACACAGAGACATATAAAGCAGTGATCTATTTTGCATACATATAGTGCTTGGTATTTGGAAAAGCTGTTTATAGCCTATTCCTGTTGTCAACTTGAATTACTATAAGGAAATATATTTAAAGGTCAGCCTTATCACCTGTTTGCATTGGGCAATGGTCTCTAAGAAGCCTAACAGGTATTTGTAAGAAAAGTAAATTTTAAGCACAACTGATCCAGCTAAAGAAATACATAACAAAATCAAGCATTTGTGGCTCCTGCTCTTCCTGCCTTGCCCCTTGGTCTCTCTCATGGCTCAGACAGCATGTAATAGCAAGTCAGTGTTTTTCTATTACAAAACCTTCTTCCAACTCCTGGTAGAAGAGGATTGTATCAACCTGGTTTGTTTCTCCTACTCTGATGTTGGAATGGTTAGGAGCAGGAAATTATTCTGATGAGGTCTGAAACCAGCATAAAATGAAAATCAGTGCTTGTAAGCACTGGGTCCTAAAAGATACGTATGGGAAAGAGGGAAACCAGGTGGGAAGTATAAAAGCAGAGAGAAGTTAATGCTTTGAAATCATTGTTTGGCTGGGTACGATGGCTAATACCCTGTAATCCCAGCACTTTCGGAGTCTGAGACAGGTGGATCACTTGAGGTCAAGAGTTTGAGACCAGCTTGGTCAACATGATGAAATTCTATCTCTACTAAAAATACAAAAATTAGCCAGGCATGGTGGCGTGCACCTGTAGTCCCAGCTACTCAGGAGGCTGAAGCGGATGAATCGCTTGAACCCTGGAGACAGGTTGCAATGAGCCGAGATCACGCCACTGCACCTCCAGCCTGGGCAACAGAGTGAGACTCTGTCTTAAAAATAAATGAATAAATAATAAAATCATTTTTTGTTTTACTTTCCATTATTGTCTTTTTTTTTTTTTTTAAAGCAACATAACATCTCTATTAAAAATGAGACTGAAACTTTCAAGGTCATATGTGAAATGAAAACTTTTCAAAAGGTTAGAACATGGGAAGATAAGACTTCCTTCTCTTCATGTCAGTTCTATTCCCCAATATTAATGTTTGAGGTAGCCTCTATGAAGCTTCTTATAAATCTTTTCAGAATTGTGTATGCATTCAAGTGGGGCCCCTGGGATTGGACATATGGACTGTCCTTAGATTACAGCAGGAATGACTCCTCCTAGGCTTGTGCAGTGCACATATCCTTGGCCACACATGGTCACCCTATACGCAGAGTGTACTCTGTCTTTAAAACAATAGGATTACACTCAGTGTACTGTGCTATACCTTGCCTTTTTCATTTAACAGCATAGAATGGAAACTTTGCCATTGTCTTTAAAGGGCATTGCCACACTGCCAAATTGCCACATTCCCCTTTATAAAAGGCAACACCAATTTAAATTACCAGTGGTGTATGGGCGTACCTGTCTCAACCCATTCTTGCCAACTTTGCATTTTATCAAACTTGAAAAATGTTTGCTGATTTTGGTAACATACTCATTCCAAAAATATTTTAAGTGACTTCTGCCTGCAAAATGAAAGCAAATCAGAACCATGCTTTCTTCTTTTCTAGGTGTCTGTGGTTTAGTGGCAGTGAGAGACAAAAAACAAGCAAACCACAATTTACAATTATTTTATGTACAAATTTATCATGGAAACAAAGGAGTAGCTGTAGTAAGCCATTGCGGTTTAATGTAAAGTTTTAAATGCCATAGAAATATGGCTTATTCCTCTTTGTGTTGCCTGCAGTATTTTCCTTCTCATTTGTAAATGTATTTTCCATTTAGTTTCTTGATGTCTTCTAGGTTAGCTTATTGTGTAATTTAAGAGTCTTTTCCCTTCTGATGCATCAAATATATGGTAGATAGCCAACCTTTTAAGGATTTTCTTTTAAAAACCTTCCTGAAATGATACCATTTTATTCTTTTTGAAAGGAATTCTATAGAGTATCTAGGGAGGTTGAAAAATTTCTAGTATTTTGATACAAGAATTTATAGGAAATGCTGTGTTTTGACTAATTGTGTTCTATAATTCTGTCATGTGGCTATTGGTCTAAAGTCATTCGTGACTTTGGATAGAGATCGTTTGAGTTGTGGGGTAGAAAGTGTTTCTAGTTATAATAATATGTCACATACCTCAAGGTCTAATCTGATGTCTGATGCTATTTTTCTGGTCTGTCTAGAGATTCATCTAACAATGCTGCATGAGAATAGTTAAAGCTTGCATGTTCTCACTTATAAGTGGGAGCTAAATGATGGGAACACATGGGCACATGGTGGGGAACAACACACACTGGGGCCTGCTGTCAGGGAGGAGGGAGGAGGGAGGTGGGAGGAGGGAGAGCCTCAGGAAGAATAACTAATGGATTCTGGGCTTAAAACCTGGGTGATGGGATGATCTGTGCAGCAAACCACCGTGTTTACCTATGTAACAAACCTGCACATCTGGCACATATATCCCAAACTTCGAATAGAAATTAGAAATTTAAAAAAGCCTTAGAGGAACAGAAAAAAAAAAAAAAAGAAAATGGTTAAAGCTGAAGACAGCATGCAGTATCCAACCAAATGTGTCCATGCAGAGCTGTCCACTCCTAAGCCGGTGCCCTCACCTTAACATTGTATGTAAACTCTTGATCCTTTTCTAGAGCCTGGTGAAGATACTAGCTGTGAGAACTGGAGCATGAACTGGGAGTAACTTCCTGCCTCTAGCGATTCATTTTTCTTTTCAGCACTGTTTCAGAGATAGAGGCTTTACTGAAATTTAAAGAGAGAAAGACTGAAAACTTAGCATTTCAGTGTGCCAGCTATTGCTGACTTGCAGTACAGAACTATTGACCAATTAATGTGGTGGATATTTATTGACAGATGCTTAGATGGCTCACTTCTGTTGTGGTTTTTTTTTTTTTCTTTCTTTTCTCTAATTTAGATTTCTCTAATTTAGACAATTTAGATTTGTCTAAATTGACACAGTATAATGGGGATCTAAGACCTGATTTTGTCCTTGGAGGCCGTGAATGTTACACTAAGCAGGTGGAAATTTCTGTGCTGTAGTTTTTTTCTCTGTAATAAGAAGGCGCTGGGATAAATAACCTGACATCTTGTTTATTCAGCTCAACAATTCTGTGCTTATATTGCATTTACATGTCTATCTTGGATCTTCAAAGATGTGGCGTAGGTGATGGATTGATAGGTGCAGCAAAACACCATGGCACACGTTTCCTTATATAACAAACCTGCATATCCTGCAAGTGTACTCCTCAACTTAAATAAAAAAAAAGTGGCAGCAGATGTGTGCTCTGAGCAGTTGATTATGTTGAAATTTTTATAATACTGGTTTAATCAAATTATGACTATCCTTTCACTTGCAAAGTAAAGTGGATTTCATTTTCTATGTGGAAGTCAAGAGACTGTACTGTGCTTGAGTTTTGGAAATGCGTTTTCACATTAGTCCATTTTAAAACTTGCAAGCAGGTGATCCTTTGTCTCTTCCTTCACAGACAGCACTGGGTCCCCAGCATGCACTTGTGTGCACACTCACCTTTTTTCTTCTGTTTATTAATGTTCTGTTATAGGCAAAATGAACATTATGCTTGAGGGTGTGTTATTTCATTTAGTTGGGGATGAGTCAAATACCATTTTCTAATGGCCTTCTGCATGCGTTAGAGCCAGGTCTATGGGGTATGTTGAAGACGTGAACATTGTAATGCAAGTTAATGTTTATATACCTACTTTGACTTCCATTAATCTCTTTCTTTAAAGGTTGATTAAAGATTTATTTCAGGTGGGGCACGGTGGCTCACACCTGTAATCCTAGCACTTAGGGAGGCCAAAGTGGGCAGATTGCCTGAGCTCAGGAGTTTGAGACCACTCTGGGCAACATGGTGAAACCTCATCTCTGCTAAAATACAAAAAATTAGTGGGGGCATGGTGGTGCGTGCCTGTAGTCCCAGATGCTGGGGAGGCTGAGACACAAGAATTGCTTGAACCTGGGAGGTGGAGGTTGTAGTGAGCCAAGATCATACCACTGCACTCCAGCCTGGGTGACAGAGTAAGACTCTGTCTCCAAATAATATATATGTATTTCAGCAAATTCTGGAATTATGCCCTACCCCCCTTTTTTTATTTTTGCCGATTGATGGTTAAAAGTGGACCTTTAAAAAAATATAATTCCAAGATTGCCTTGCATCTGTTTTGAATGATTGTGTTTTGCTTTACAAGGGACAAAATGACTTTTGGGGCCAAATGCTCAGCTGACTTTTTTGTTTGTTGCTTTCTGTAGGGATCTGGAGAATAATGGTCCTTTTTTAGGCCAATTGTTATTTTCTTTCTCACACAAAGGAAAAAGAGATCACCTTTAGGAACCACTGCTTTAAATCATCTTCCTTGAATATTAATTCTCTGCTGCTTCCCCCCAAAATGGAGAAAATAATCTCCACCCTCATAGGCTTATTATAAGGCTCAGTTGTGATAATGGTGAGAAAACTTTTAAAATTAGACTTCAGAGAAATCGAGTTAATCTAGGATTATTTATTAATGTCTTAGTAACCAAAGGTTTAACATGTGTTTTGTCTGCCAGTTGGTTGCATGTGCACGGTTAATCCAAAGGCTCAGGTTTTCAGCAAATGGAGAAAGATTAACTTCTTTATGGATCACATTATGAGATGAAACACATTTCATTCTAGCTGCTGAAAAAAAGAGCAACGTGTTTTTGAAATCATTGTGATTTTATATTGCAGTCACTAAACATCAAATATATCATTTTTATGTTAAAGTGCCCTAATTTTGTGGTGTTATATGAAACTTGGAGTACCTTGGCTAAGCAAGAGAAATTACTGTGTCACGTATCTTTTTTAAAGATGAAATCTAAGCCTGGCATTTAGGCTCATGCCTGTAATCCCAGCACTTTGGGAGCCTGAGGCAGTAAGATTGCTTGAGTCCAGGAGTTCAAGATCAGCCTGCGCAACATAGACCTCATCTCTACAAAAAATAAAAAAAATTAGCCAGACGTGGTGGCACATGCTTGTAGTCCCAGCTTCTTGGGAGGGAGAGTAGTTTGAGCCTGGGAGGTCAAGGCTGCAGTGAGCTTTGATCACACCACTCCAGGCCTGGGCAATGGAGTGAAGCCCTATCTCTCTCTTTTTTTTTTTTTTTTTTAAAGGGCTGAAAATTTAAATCTGAGATGGATTCTGAATATTTTTGAGCAAAGATTTTATCTGTCTTTCTGTTATCTGTGTGTATATGTATATACACATACAGTTTTATGAAATGTGGTTTATGTGATTGTTACCAGTATTTGGCTAATGTCTATTAAAAAGAAAAATGTGGCCCACATGCTGAATATGTGTTTTCTCCTCATAAATAGGGGACTGGTGGTTGGTCGCTTTTTTTTTTTTTTTTTAAGAATCTCAGATTTTTTTTTTTTTTTTTTTTTAAGAATCTCAGACAATTCTGTCTTCATCTCCGCTTCGCTCCCATTCTGGCATTGCCTGTATGGATTGAGCATGTGAAAGCTTGACATCATGATTCAATCATTCTCTGATTTTGCAATAATTCAGAGCAGAGAGGAAGCATCGTGAGAGAATCGTGCCAATTTTCTTAAGGTCTGATACACCCATGCTAATTTATAGTATTGTTGTAAAGATGCACCAGGAAACACACACGCACGCACACACACACACCCCAGTGAGACATCTGAAGGGATTTGGCTGCCTCCTGTTTCTTTCCTGTCTCCTCCCTTTGTTTCCAGATGCATCAGCAGATGGCTGTCCAAAGCTCTAAATTTGTACCTTGTGTGACCTTTAGCCTGGAGAAAGGCAAATCTCTTCTGGGGATAGACTTCCCTGCCATTGCAAGTAGACCTTCTGTCAGTCGTTATAAATACACTTGTCTTTGGATGTTCCTTCAGAGCCTGAATTGGCATGGGGGCCATTAATTAAACTGTAGCCTTTCTTGGGACTCTCACAAATTTTAAAGATGAGTGAGGCAACATTGGAGGTGCTCCCTGATAGTCCTGCAGTTTAGGATAATACAGGAGAAGCTCAGAATCCATCTCCTGAGACCTGGCTTCCAAAGAAGTTTTCAGGTTGCATAGCAGGATGGGCACGGACTTTGGAGTCAGGCAGACCCGGGTTTGAGTTCCGCTTCTGCCCTGTACTAGCAGAGCTTACCCATGGAGCTGTTAGCATTAAATCAGGAGGTATTTATCTATCTGTCATTTCCCAGAACTGATCCTGGACCTCATAGGTACTGAATAAATGATAGGCCACTTAATTTTATATCACAAGAACTCATTCTTAAATATTTATTCAAGGACCTTGAATAGGAGGCCTTGAAACTAACTAATGAAGGAAATGGACATTGCTGTGTGCTACCAAGCAGAGGATCAGAAAAAGAATCTGAGAATCATTTTATTAGCAGTTAAAATTCACTGCCTTCTGTGCTTTTCAACTGTTGCAAGATAACAGTATACGAGAATGTAGGTTGTCTTAAAGAAATTATGTGCTCTTGTTTGTGGCAACTTATTTTAGGGGAGAAGTCATTTAGGTTTCCATATGTTGGCAGAGCAGAAGACTTAAAAATAGACAAAGGAAGTTGATGTTATTGTGGAGGATAGAAAATGAACCCAATATCTCTTCTCTTCCCACCACCAGACTCTGGGTGAGCTTGAGAATGGGAAGTCTTTTCTTTTGTGGAGTGAGTCAACTCTTTCTTTTTTTGAGAAGGAGTCTGTCTCTGTTGCCAAGTTGGAGTGCAGTGGCGTGATATTGGCTCACTGCAACTTTTGCCTCCCAGGTTTAAGCAGTTCTCCTGTCTCAGCCCCCGGAGTAACTGGGGCTACTGGTGCACGCCAGCACGCCCAGATAATTTTTGTATTTTTAGTAGAGACAGGGTTTCACTATATTGACCAGGATGGTCTCGATCTCCTGACCTCGTGATCCACCTGCTTTGGCCTCCCAAAGTTTTGGGATTACAGGTGTGAGCCACTGCTCGCGGGCATGAGTCGACTCTTACGTAGTCTACTGCGGATATCAGGGTTGGTCTGACTGGAAAGTTGCATGTCCCTGGGCACAATGCTTGGGTAAGAGATGACAGAGGAACAGCTGGACAAAGTAAATGGGGTGGTGAGAATAATGGCCTGGGGGGTCCTTGGGGAAAACTTGTCACCACTTTAGGTTGGCTGTGACTATTTACTGAACCGAGCTGTGATCAGAGGCTGAGGGATAAAGCAGGCCAACATTTCCTTTTCTTCTTATTACTGCTTTCTTCTCGTTCTTCCCCCATAATTGGCCCCACCCTTTAAAGAAAAGGTTGTAGACAGCAGTGAGAGAAAAATCAGTCTGATGTAGTCTGGAGAAAATCTTTGTCCTGCCCTGTTTTCCCCTAGCTTTGAAAATCTCAAATGCAAGGCCAAACAACGAATTATTATTAACATGATAGAGGAGACTGGTACTATTAATGTCATGTACGGAGAAAGCCCAGTCTGAGTAGAAACAGAAGGACATTTATGAGGGAAAAGCTGGCTGCGTAGGGCCAAACTGAGTAGTAGAAAATTTAACTGTAATTATCCCATTGAATTTTTTTTGAAGGACTCTTAAAATTGTTGGAAGTTGCTTAGTAATTAGTAGCCATTTACAAAATACACTCTGACCTAGAGCAGCAGGGGAAGGAGTCAGAGAGAAAGACTTTGTGCAGACTGTCAGAGCAGGAAAGTATGCCCAGTGAATTTCCATGTTAGGTCAGGCCCATGTAAAATTTACAAATGTCAGGGGGTATGGAGGAATAAAGGCATTAGCATTGTAGATGATCTGGTGGCCCTTTGAAAACTGTGTTTGGGGTTCATGTTTCTAGTTGCCGCTAAATCTGAGTTTGAGGTTTTAATCCTTTTGAACCAAACTCAGTATCAGAATTAGACATTTGATCTCATGCATCTTATCCAGTGCACAGAAACTCGAATGCTTCCTCGGCTTTGACATAATCTGGATCCCGCTGGCCTCTGATTTTAGTTTCTGTGAAGTGATTAGTGATTAGGTGGCACCATGGTAAGGGCAGGGTACTGTGGTGGCAGGGTCTTTCCCCCGTGCAGAACGGCCCCTGCAGAACACAGCAGTGAGTTTATTAACCAGCCTACTCCTGCTTGTCCCAGTGGGTTGAGAGTTGGTTTTTAGGTAGCTGATTCGTTTGTTATTGGCTATAATTAGGGAAGTAGGCTTAGCTCCTTCAATTATTCATGCTACTTTGGGGAAGCATAAGCTGCTTATTCAGAGTTCCAGGACCAGGATTTGGGTGGGAATTCTTTGGCAGGGCCAGCTGCAGGATTAGCATTAATGTGATACTAATCCCTGGGATGGCCCCTCAGAGCAGTGTACCCAAATGTTTGCTTTTCACATCTGGGGTCCACAAACACGTGCTCAGTAATGTCCCACAGGCTGTAGCACTCAGCATCTAGATGGCATGGTTTATGGCCAAGGAGTTTTGGAGCATTGGTCAAAGTCTCAAGCAGAGAGATCAGAGATACAGTCTAAAAGGTGTTCTTATATTTAATCTCTCTGTGGAGGCATTGGAATCATATGGCCTAAATTTTTTGACTTAGATACCTGTACATACATGTACACCCCTCACCTTGCTCTCTTCACACACTTGTGTAAGGGCAAATGAGGCCAGGTATGGTGGCTCACTGCTGTAATCCCAGCACTTTGGAAGGCTGAATTGGATGGGTCACTTGAGGCCGGGAGTTTGAGAATAGACTGGACAACGTAGCAGAACTCTGTCTTTCCAAAAAATCTAAAGGGCAGATGGGATGGATTATATAAAAATCATTTAGAATTTAATTTTTTTGTATGTAGCAAAATTAACTGTATTTAGATATTCCATATTGGTTATTATACCTGGGTAACTCTTTTTCTTCTGTCACTTGTGCTTAAGATTTGTCTTCACATAAGGTAAGTACCCACATACCATTACTGATGAGGTGGCTTTCCACATAGTTAGTGGGTGTACACTGATATTAGGAAGAACCTCAGACCAAGTATAAATGGCTAAAAAAAAAAAAAAAAAAAAGCCCTCACAAGTGATGGTGTATTGGTAGAAGTGGTAAAAAGAGATGAGAGGATTTCTAGAGCATCTCTCTTGAATATAGAGATTCCAGCATTTTTATTTTGTTCAAGATGGGATTGACAGTTATAGCTAGTTGAATTTTCAGGAAGTAAGAGAAAAATAGTTTAGCAAACTCAATTGGTAATTCTGTCCTCAGCCAGTTGCTGTAATGTTCTGGTGTTTTATTGCGTGATATTTTATAGGAGTTAGATCCTGACTATCCCTTTCTAGAAATATGTCAGGGTGCAGAGACTTTAAGAGGTGGCCCTGACCATAATGCTTCCTTGACCCAGCCTGGTCTGCTGTTTAGAGCCCCAAAGATTGTTCCCTTCATTTTATGTTTCCTCTACTCTTTTATGTAGCATTAAGCTCTATAGCATGTGTACATAAAATGTTGTTTCTACTACCAGAAGACCTGCTTAGTTTTTTTTCTCTAATTTCGTTCACTGAAGATAACTCAAATACAAAACACCATGCAGTATTGCAATCTGATGTTTGGTAAATTCAGGCCTTTTCCAACTTCTTCACCCCATTACTTTTTTTTTTTTTTTTTTTTTTTTTTTGAGACAGGGTCTGGCTCTGTTGCCCAGTCTGGAGTGCAGTGGCACCATCTTGGCTCACTGCAACCTCTACCTCCCAGGCTCAAGCCTGCTGAGTCGCTGGGACTGCTGGTGCACACTACTATGCTTGGCTAATTTTGGTAATTTTGTAGAGATGAGGATCTTACTATGCTGGACAGGCTGGTCTTGAATTTGCGAGCTCAGGCAGTCCACTGACCTAAGCCTCCCGAAGGGCTGGAATTACAGATGTGAGCTGCCTCTCCTGGCCTATACCTATTAATGTAAAAGTTGGGAACTAAGTGGTTTCTACTATAACACATCTCAAAATTTCAGTGGCCTGTTGTGAATCTGACCTAGAAGCTCGGCGTAGATGTTCTTGGTAGGTGTGTTGCCATATTTCTCTCTTTTTGTGCTCTACTGTCTCCTAGAACTTTGGAGTCCTGAATTTAGCTGGCCTATGGAAAAGAGAGGATGAAAACTCCGTTTTGCCACCTTTGCCTAGAAGTGATGTATTATCACTTCCTCCAGTGTTTCTAGTAGTGAGAGATAGTTCCAATAACCCATCTTGTAATAGATAGAAATGGCCTGGGAAATGTAGTCCTTCCTGGGAAATGGTGGAAGCTACTTCCTAGTGACAGTTCATAGTATGAAGGGGGAATAGGAATTTTGGTGGACAAGTAGCCCCCTCTGTTCACGATATTTATACATTTCAAGAATCTGGATTGGGCAGTGTCATAGTTTGGGCTGTAGTAACAAAAATACCATAGCCTGGGTGGCTTCAACAACACATTTCTCACAGTCCTGGAGGGTGGAAGTCCAAGGCACTGGCAGATCTGGTGTCTGGCGAAGGTACCCTTCCTGGTTTGCAGATAGCTGCCTTATTGTCTCCTCACATGGTGGAGAGAGAGACTGCTGGTTTCTTCATCCTTTTATAAGGGCACTAATCCCATTCATAGGGGCTTCACCAATATGACTTAATTATTTCCCAGAGGCCCCATCACAAAATACCATCACATTGGAGATTTAGAGATCCCCACATGAATTTGGGGGGTGGTGAAGGGGGAGAGAAACACTCAGTCCATAGCAGATGGATGATATGGGTATTGTGGAGCTATGTACCTGACAGGGAGCAAATAAACCTCTTGGGGCATATTTCGCCACCAGCCATGCATGTTTTCATAGCTTGATGTCAAGATTAATTGAGAGAGAATGTCTGATAGTATATTGAGCAAAGAAACTTACTGTGTAACTACAAAGCAGTGGTAGAATGATAATAGTAATGCACCCCTCTGCAGTGAAAAGGATGCTCTAGCCCAGCAATAATATTGACTTCGTGAAACCACTTCTGACCTGCAGCAGATTGCTGGATTGATTTAATGCAACTTTTTTGGAAACAAGCTTTGATTATGCCTTTTTATAGTCTATCAGTTTGTGTGAAACTGACTGTATTTTACAGTCTATCGGTTTGTGTGAAACTGAGAGTAACCCTGGTGACTCTCATAGCTAGGATACTGTGGTACCTTGATAAGAATTTCAGATTCAAACAACAGAAACAAAAGTGACACAGTAGTCCCCCTCTTGGGCAGTCTTCAAGCACATCTTGAAGAATTACGTAGTTCGGTCTTTGAATATCACTGCCTTTTGGCTGTTTCTTCGATTTATGTAAACCAGGCCAATTTGAGGCCATTCACTGCATGCTGTGTCACTCACATCTGCTGTAAAATACATAGAACTCTGTGGAGTAAGGAAAAATCAGCCTTTATGAAATCTGTACTTGAAATGAGAGATGTTTGTCTTAAATTTGTACACTTACATGGAAACTTTTGAAGCCCTTTTAGTGAAATTTGCCTTTAAGGTCTTGTCTTCTCTTATTCCAAAATGATGAGGCAGAATGCCCAAATGTTAGCATTTGACACGTGAAGAAAAGGAAAAATTGGATAAAAAGTGGAGAATATGTTCAAATTTCTCTGTATAAGCACTAGAAAAAATAAGAAGGCCCATTCAGCATTGGGTTTAAATAGACAATAAATAGGAAACGGTGTCATGCATTATTTGCTCTCTGTGTTTCTAGGGACAGTCATTCCAGAATCAAAATCAATTGATCAGCTTCACCTGGTAGCTAGAAGTAAAAGCGTGGCAAATTCAGATGCCCTCAAGGGCCACTTAGGTAACCTTAAGTGGGTGATGCAGGTTCTAAATTAGAGTGGCCAGCGGACAGATCAAGTCCCTGGAGGAAGAGGGAGAAAGTAGATACTGAAGCTTAAAACAGAAATGCAGGACTAGTGTTGTTAGGTCTTCAGAATTTTAAAGGAGACTGAAATATAGGTTTTTTTTTTTTGAGACATAAGACTTTTAACCTTAGCTCAGGTGTTTTGAGATACTGTGTAGGTCAGTGATAAATTGTCTGCTAGTCTTAATTTTCCTGAGAGCTACCTGTCTGTGTCCTCTATTTTAGTGACCAGGGAAAGCAAGTTCGCTTCTTGGCATGGGATAGACAGGGAGGCTCTTTGGTTTAGCAACATATTCTCTGAGTAAACAACCAGGCTACATTTTTGCAGTGATAGCATCAGGGAGCTGATGCCATTAAAAAAAATCACTTATAAAGCCCTAGGGGCTATATGGGGAACCTACTGTTATTTGATACTCTTTCATAAACTGAAATTTTATTTACTTTATAAAAATGCCATAATCGTCAGTTGCCCACACTTATGTTTCTAGCACTTGAGATTAGGAAATCAACAAAGATGGTTTATTTGGGATTGGAAGCATAACCAATTTAAGATCTCTTCATTACTTGAAAACAAAGTGGGGGAAAAAAGGCGTTCAGATTCTTGGCTGGCCTGTGAAATGGAAGGAATTCATTTTAATTTTGTGAACACGTGCATGCGCCTGTGTGTGTGGGTGGCATAGCTATTTTTAATGCAGATTTAATGTCTGTCTTCTTAGTAGGTTTGGCTTTTGGGGAAAAAAATTCATTGGTTTAGAAAATAATTATGTAATATATGAAAATGATCAAAAATGAAATATAATCAAGGGGAGTTGTTAATAGTTTTGCATGTCTTTTAAAAAACTGCTAGTTTTATTGAAAATTTATCAAACTTAACCTTTGAAAATGAGACAGGTTGTTATTTTCAAGGTTCAAGGTTTATTTTTTCCAAGAGAAGACAAGTTTTGTTGGATATGTGTGTGTTTCGGTTTTTTAATCAAGCCAGGCTTCATTTTCTTACTATTATGTAATGTATATGTGATAATTAAATAAGAAAACAGATTTAAGAAAACTATTTTTACCTAAAAGATGTGTTGAAAGCTGAAAGTGACCTTTGTAAGTCGCCATCTTTTTCTGAACCTTCATCCATAAATTGGGAGCAGTTTCCTGTATCTTGCAGATTGCTCTTTAGCATTAAATGAACGTCCGTATAATGTACGTGTTGCAATGCTTCCATGTAATAGGGACTCATTCTTTTCTTTGATATCTTTCACCCCAAAGGCATCAAGGAGGGTACTGACTCCCCATACCAATCCTAGCTGGGGAAAGAATACAGCTTGGGCTGTTTTTGTTTTGGGGTCATATTTAAGTTAGTTTGTTCTAGTATGCTGTGTCTGTGGTTCTTACGCATCAGCATATTCCCCTTTTAGAAACTCTCTGTAATTTTATAGCCATGTAGCAGGTGCTGAGAGCGGTTTCACCATTAATACATTTTAAAGTCACATTTGTAGATTTTGGACAGAAAAGTCAGGACCTTAACTACTAGTAGGAAGCAGGTAATGAGCTTGCATGTACTACCAGATGGACCTCTCTACTGAGAACATCCAAGGATAAGCCACAAAATGAGAAGTGGACTTGAAACCCCTTTGCATCAGCATGCCTTAACCAATGGAAGAGTTGAGGCTTTACTGCATATTTGTTATTATTTCATTTTTGATAGGCACCAGATCTTGCTCTGTTGTCCAGGCTGGTCTCACATCCCTGGTCTCAGGTGATCCTCTGGACTCAGCCTCCCACAGTGTTGGATTACAGGACTGAGCCACAAGGTCTGGCCTTTGCTGCATGTTAATTTGACATTTCAGCAGCTAACTCAGATGGGAAGTTGCTTGCTTGTCGGGAAGACATGGAAAAGAGAAAAGTCTGATAAATGTGCATGCTGTGACTTCATGTTTGCAAAAAACCAAAATCTCACAATTGTCAGTACAGCCATAAATGCTAACGTCTACTTCTGCTTCTTGACAAATGGCATTGCTGGTAAGGATGAGGGAAATGGTCTGTGTTTAGGGTCAGGAATTTTTCCCTTTGCCTTAGAATAAAAAATAATTTTTTCTTGGAACGTAAGATTGAAAGTGTCTTCACAGGATTCACTTCCTGTGACATCAGTTTTAGAAGTCCTCCTTGATGTATATGAGTAGTTCACAACAGTGACTAACTTTGTGGTTAAATGACAAAGAAGAGTAAGTTGTTACAGGGAGAGCCATGTAGGGAACACATTCTTATTAGTGCTGTAAGTCTTTATCCAAGAGTCTGCATGCAGAACACAGAGGTGAATTTCATTCTTTTTCTTTGAAGCATTTTCTTTAGTCTTTTCTTTTCTTTTTTTTTTTTTTGGAGACGGAGTTTCACTCTTGTTACCCAGGCTGCAGTGCAATGGCGCGATCTCGGCTCACCACAACCTCCGCCTCCTGGGTTCAAGCAATTCTCCTGCCTCAGCCTCCCGAGTAGCTGGGACTACAGGCACGTGCCACCACGCCCATCTAATTTTTGTATTTTTAGTAGAGATGGGGTTTCACCATGTTGACCAGGATGGTCTCGATCTCTTGACCTCGTGATCCACCCACCTCGGCCTCCCAAAGTGCTGGGATTACAAGCGTGAGCCACCGCGCCCGGCTTCTTTAGTCTTTTCACATCAAAATGAGGGAGGACTTTTGTGAGAATGATGAGAACGCTGCTAATGGAAGATTGTTACGTTCTTATTTAAGTCTGAAATATGACTAAATCTTTCCAGCCTGTCTGATGCAGTTGAAGTGTGAACCTCTGATCAGAGAAAAACTGCCTTCACCTTGTCTTTTTCAAAGAGGGCGATGTAGGGAAGGCAAGATCCTCTTCATGACTTTTTGGAAGTGTGATTTTTATAGTCTTAGCAACATTTGTAGACTACATAATATATGCAGAGCACTAAATGAGCTTATAGGTAATGAAATTTTAGACGTGGAGTTGACCTTAATTGTAATTTTATTTAATTTGCTTATTTTGAAAATGAGACAATTAAGAAGTTTGCTGCCTCTTTAGGAAGTTAAACTATTTAACAGCTACATGTGTTTATAAATATTCTTGAGTTTTATGATGTAGCAAGTGATGGATACTCACAAGCACACCCAGCATGTTTAAATACAGAGGATCTACAGAGTGATAACAAGTTTGGTAGGTAATAGTGGTACATTTGCTAGGAAGAGATGGGATTTGAACCAATTTTAGTAAAAAGGGGAGGAAAGACACATGTGATGGTGCATGCCTGCAGTGCTGGCTACTTGGGAGGCTGAGACAGGAGGATTTCTTGAGCTCACAAGTTTGAGGCTGCAGTAGGCTATAACTGTGCTACTGCACTCCAGCCTGGGTGACACAGAGCAAGACCCTGTCTTAAAAATCAGGCAGAGGAGGCTGGGCATGGTGGCTCATGCCTGTAATCCCAGCACTTTGGGAGGCTGAGGTGGGTGGATCACCTGAGGTCGGGAGTTCAAGACCAGCCTGACCAACATGAAGAAACCCTATCTTTACCAAAAATGCAAAATTAGCCTGGCATGGTGGCATGTGCCTTTAATCCCAGCTACTTGGGAGGCTGAGGCAGGAGAATTGCTTGAACCCGGGAGGCAGAGGGTGTGTTGAGCTGAGATCGCACCACTGCACTCCAGCCTGAGCAACAAGAGTGCAACTTAATCTCAAAAAAAAAAAAAAAAAGAGTGGGGAGCAGGGACAGGGCTGGGCATGGTGGCTCATGCCTGTTAGCCCAGCACTTTGTGAGGCTGAGGCATGCGGATCGCTTGAGCTCAGGAGTTTGAGACCAGTCTGAGCAACATGATAAAAACCCCCTCTATAAAAGCAGAAAATTAGCCCAGTGTGGTGGTATGCATGATGGCGTGCACCTGTAGTCCCAGCTACTCTGGAGGCTGAGGTGAGAGGATTGCTTGAGCCCCAGAAGCAGAAGTTGCAGTGAGCCAGAATTGGACCACTGCACTCCAGTCTGAATGACAGAGCCAGACCCTGTCTCAAAAAACAAACAAACAAAAAAATATTGGGAGAGGGACTTGGAGCAGTAGAGCTAAAGTAGATCAGAACTGCGGTAGGAAATGAGAATTGGTGGTATGTGATAATTTGTGGGATCAGATATTGAGAGTCAGAGTTCCTACCAGTGTGTGTCTGTGTGTGTGTGTCTATATGTGTGTGTGTTTGTGTGTTTAAATAGGAAATGGTGGCTAGGGGAGTTTTTTGTGTTAAATCTGAGTTGTTGGGGAGTTTTGGGTTGGTGAGGGGGAGACAGGGTGACCAGATGAGGAACTGATAAAATTTAGACACCTGAAAAAGAAAGGGAAGAAATGTACTAACATATTCTCAGGTAGTTAACCTCCTCAGCCTCATCGATTGGTGCTTGTGAATGTTATGAGTTCCCTTCATAAGCCATAGTTCTCACTTCTGTAGTCCGTCCTTCCTTCCTTCCTTCCTTCCCTCCC
>PVKV010033027.1:0-19151 GCA_004027835.1 Alouatta palliata
TAATATGACATAATAATTGGGGAACCCGAATGTGATATTTGCGAATTTAATGTACACTTTTTGCAGTGTTTTTTTTTTAAGTTATCAAAATTCTATTCAATGGAAGATATAAAAATAACCTAATTCAAGCTTCTAAAAATTCAGACTACACTGTGAGAGACAAAAATATACTGAACAGAATGAATAACAAATTTAACATTGCAGAAAAAATAAATGAACTTGAAGAGCAAGAGAAGTTCACATCAAAACTTAAACACAGAAACCAAAAAAAAAAAAAATCTTAAAAAAAGAATCAGTGAATGTCAACATCAGGTGGCTTGAGCTTGATATATATGTAATTTGCATTTTCAAAAGGGAGGAAAGTAATGAGAGACAATTAAAATAATAATAGCTGCTTTTATTTTAAATTTGATGGGAATTGTAAACCAACAGATAGAAGAATCTCAGTGAAGAGCAAGCACAAGAATCATGAAAAAAAAACAGAACCAAAGCATATCATAATAAGTTTGCTACAAACCAGTGATGAAGAGGAAATGTTAAAAGCAGCAAGGGGGGTGAGCAAAGAAATGTTACCTATAGAGAGGCACACAAGTCTCACAAGATCTGATGCATTTAGCAACGGCTTCTGCTTTTGCTTCTTCCTCATTTTCTCTTGCCACTACCATGTAAGATATACCTTTCACTTCCTGCCATGATTCTGAGGCCTTCTCAGCCATGTGGAACTGTAAGTCCAATTAAACCTCTTTTTCTTTCCAGCCTTTGTCAGAAAACGAACTAATACACAGTAAATTGGCACCAGTAGAGTAGGCCACTGCTGAACAGATATATGAAAATGTGGTAGTGACTTTTGAACTGGGTAACAGGCAGAGGTTGGAACAACTTGGGGGGCTCAGAAGACAGGAAAATGTGGGAAAGTTTGGGACCTCCTAGAGACTTGTTAAATGGCATTGACAAAAATGCTGGTAGTAATGTGAACCATAAAGCCCAGGCTGAGGTGGTCTCAGATGGAGATGAAGAACTTGTTGAGAACTGAAGCAAAGGTGACCCTTATTATGTTTTAGCAAAGAGACTGGCAGCATTTTGCCCCCGCCCTAGAGATTTGTGGAACTTTGAACTTGAGAGAGATGATTTAGGGTATCTGCTGGAAGAAGTTTCTAAACAGCAAAGCATTCAAAAGGTGACTTGGGTACTATGAAAAGTATTCCATTTTAAAAGGGAAACAGAGCATAAAAGTTCAGAAAATTTGTAGCCTGATGACGCAGTAGAAAAGAAAAACCCATTTTCTGAGGAAAAATTCAAGCTGGTTGCAGAAATTTACATAAATAGCAAGAAGCCTTATGCTAACCTCCAGGACCATGGGAAAAATATCTCCAGAGCATCTCAGAGACCTTCACGGCAGGCCCTCCCATTATAGGCCTGGAGGCCCAGGAGGAAAAAGTGGTTTCATGGGCCAGGCCCAGCATCCGCATGCTGTGTTCAGCCTATTGACTTGGTGCCCTGTGTTTTCGCCATTCCAGCCATGGCTGAAAGGGGCCAACATAGAGCCTGGACTGTGGCTTCAGAGGGTAGAAGCCCCAAGCCTTGGCAGCTTCCATGTAGTGTTGAGCCTATGGGTGCACAGAAGTCAAGAACTGAGGTTTGGAAACTTCCGCCTAGTTTTCAGAAGATGTATGGAAATGCCAGGATGCTCAGGAAAAAGTTTACTGCCAGGGCAGGGCTCTCATGGAGAAGCTCTGCTAGGGAAGTGAGGAAAGGAAACATGGGGTTAGAGTCTCTACACAGAGTCCCTACTGGGGCACTGCCTAGTGGAGCTGTGAGGAGAGGGCCACCATCCTCCAGACCCCAGAATGGTAGACCCACTGACAGTTTGCACTGTGTGCCTGGAAAAGCTGCAGACACTCAACACCAGGACATGAAAGCAGCCCGGAGGGAGGCTGTACCCTGCAAAGCCACAAGGGCAGAGCTGCCCAAGACCATGGGAACCCACGTCTTGCATCAGGGTAACCTGGATTTGAGACTGAAGTCAAAGGAGATCATTTTGGAGCTTTAAAATTTGACTGCCCCACTGGATTACAGACTTGCATGGAGCCTATAGCCCCTTTGTTTTGGCCAATTTCTTCCATTTGAAATGGCTGTATTTATCCAGTACCTGTACCTCCATTGTATCTAGCAAGTAACCAGCTCGCTTTTGCTTTTACAGGCTCATAGGTAGAAGACATTTGCCTTATCTCAAATGAGACTTTGGACTGTGGACTTTTGGGTTAATGCTGAAATGAGTTTAGACTTTGTGGGACTGTTGAGAAGGCATGATTGGTTTTGAAATGTGAGGACATGAGATTTGGGAGGGGTCAGGGATGGAATAATATGGTTTGGCTGTGTCCCACTCAAATCTCAACTTGAATTGTATTTTCCAGAATTCCCACATGTTGTGGGAGGTACACAGGGGGAGGTAATTGAATCACAAAGGCTGGTCTTACCAGTGCTATTCTTGTAATAGTGAGTAAGTCTCACAAGATCTGATGGGTTTAGCAGGGGCTTCTGCCTTGGTTCTTCCTCATTTTCTCTTGCTGCCACCATGTAAGAAGTACCTGTCACCTCCCGCCTTGATTCTGAGGCCTCCCCAGCCACGTGAAACTGTAAGTCCAATTAAACCTCTTCTTCCCAGTCTTGGGTATGTGTTATCACAGCGTGAAAACAGACTCATGCATACAGGTTATAAAACAATCCATCTCCTGTGAATGTGAAGTATAAAAAACGTTCAAGGAAGTCCTTCAGGCCAAAGGAAATTCACATAGGCTATCTAGTGAAATATCAGTTCAAACAAAAAGAATAAAGAATACTGGAAATCATAAAGTACTTGGATAAACTCTTTTTTTCCTTTTCATTCAACTTAGTTGATTGTTCATGGAAGAATAATAACAACATTGGGTAAGGTTTATATGAAAAATTAAAATGTGTTGCAATAATAACATTATGACCTGTATGAGAAAAACTGAAGTATACTTTTGTAACATTTTTATATTCTACATGGAGTTATATAATATCACTTGTAGACAGACTATGATAAGTTTATGATGTACATTATGATAGCTAAGGTAGCCACTAAAATTACAAAATAAAGTGTTTTGCTGTTAAGTAAACATAAAGATAAATGGAATAATAAATCATACTCAATAATCTTAAAAAGGGAGACAATAGAAAAATGAAGAAAAGATAGGACAAATAGAAAGTAAATAGCAGATAGTGCTATTAAACCTAACACATCAATAATCATACTAATTATAAATGGTTCGAGCCACCTATTAAAAGGCAGAGATTGTTGTATTGGATGAAAAAGAAACAAATACACGCAGTTTGAAAGACAAGGATTTTAAATATTTAATTAGGTTGACTGTGGTAGTCATTAGCAATGTATACATATATCAAATGATCATGTAGTATGTCGTAAATACATACAACTTTATTTTCAATTATGTATCAGTAAGGCTGGAGAAATAAAGAAACAAATATATTAAAAGTAGGAAGATGCAAAATATGTTCATGTTAATACTATTTTATTTTTTTCAGTCAGGGTCTCACTCTGTCGCCCAGGCTGGAGTGCAGTGGAATGATCTCAGCTCACTGCAACCTCCACCTCACAGGTTCAAGTGATTCTTTCACCTCACCCCCCTGAGTAGCTGGGATTACAGGTACATGCCACCACACCTGGCTAATTTTTGTATTTTTAATACAGACAGTGTTTCACCATGTTGGCCAGGCTGGTCATGAACTCCTGACCTCAAGTGATTCACCCGCCTTGGCCTCCCAAAGTGCTGGGATTATAGGCATAAGCCAGCATGCTCAGCCTTTAATACAAATTTAAAAACTGACTTGACTATATTAACTTTAATAGATGTAAGCTTTAAGGCAAAACAATATTACCAGGGGAAAATAAAGACATTTTACAGTGGCAAAGGGGTCCATTAATCAAGATATAAAAATCTAAATATATATTCACTTAATAATATCATCATTAAATATGTAGTGTGAGTACAAGTTCTGAGTGCAGCCCAATAGCTCCCCTGTGTTCTCAAGAAAAACCTTGTGCTTGGTACAGGATGTTGGCAAGCTCACAAATCACGTTTTGTGAAATGATTTCAGAGCACAGCTAGTATATCCTTGTTCATGCTGCACTGGGAATATGTACATTTTTCTGGGAACTGTTTACCTATATATGTGTCAACAGCCTTCAGGCACCCCCTAGCTCTCTAACATTCACACCTTTAGAGGCAATGGTGGGAATTTTTCTACTTCAGCCTGAAGTGAGGCACATGTAGTCGCATTGCCCTCAGTGACTGTGAAATGCATCCAATAGCCATGGGAGACCCATGCATTGCAAGGGGCTAAATCTTATGTACGTGCTTTCTCCTCTAGCTATAAATGAATGTCATATCACCTGAGTCTGGTGTGCCTGTTGTCTGTTCCAAGTGACCCAAAATCTTGCACTATCTGTTTCCCAGGTGGTACTTACCTGCCTTTTGACCTTGGTCACACTCATGTTACATTTTATCCTGCAGTACAACCTTATCACCTAATAAAACATGAAGCAACAACTTTAAAAACATCCAGAAGAAATAGATAAATTATTATTATTACTATTTTGAGACAGAATTTCCCTCTTGTCACCCAGGCTGGAGTGCAATGGTGGGATCTCAACACATGGCAACCTCCACCTTCTGGGTTCAAGTAATTCTCTTGTTTCAGCTTCCTGAGTAGCTGGGATTACAGGTGCCTGCCACCACACCCAGCTAATTTTTGTATCTTTAGTAGAGACAGGGTTTCACCATGTTAGCCAGGCTGGTCTCAAACTCCTAACCTCAGGTGATCCACCCGCTTTGACCTCCCAAAGTGCTGGGATTACAGGCGTGAGCCACTATGAATAGCCGACAAAGAATTGTATTCAGAGGCTTTAATATTCATCTTCAATACTTGATAAAACAAATAGAAAGTTAGTAAATATATAGTTGAAATATACTATCAATCAATTTGAGTAAATTCAAAATTTTAGAACAATATAACCAACAATCATTGTGTACACATTATTTTCAAGTGGGCACAGATCATTTGCCATGGCAGATCATATTCTTGTCTATGAAATAAATATAAATAAACTTTGAAGTATTCAGGTAATACAAAGGTCTTATGTAGCCATGGTCAAATTAAATTAGAAATTAATCACAGAAAGTTTTCTGGAAAATCCTCACATATTTGGATACTGTATGATATATTTTCAAATAAAAAGTGGATCAAAGAGTAAACATAAATGAGGTGAGAAGATATTTAGAATTGTATCAAAATAAAAATATATACTTGTACATCTCATACATAGATATGTAAATATGTGAGACGGCACTAAAACAGCACCTATGAAGAAATTTATAGCATTAAACATCTGTAAAGAGAAGAAAGTTCTTAGAAAAGTGATTTCAGATTCAACTTTATAAAATGAGAAAGTAAGATGAATCGAAAGTAAGCAAGGTAACAGAAATAATAAAGATCATAGTAGAAAACAGTAAAATAACATAAAGACATATAGACAAAAAAAGTCAATAAAACTTAAAGCTACTTCTTTAAGAAGGTTGTCAAACTAATCAACATGAAGCCAGACTTTTACAGAAAAAAAATTAGAAATAAGACCAAAAATTACCAACATCTGGAACTAGAAAGAGATATTTATTTATTTATTTATTTATGAGATGACACTTTGCTGTTGTTGCCCAGGCTGGAGTGCAATGGCATGCTCTCAGCTCACCGCAATCTCCGCCTCCTGGTTTCAAGTGATTCTCCTGCCTCAGCCTCCTGAGTAGCTGGGATTTTGTAATCCAGGCATGGGCCACCAAGTCTGGCTAATTCTGTATTTTAATAGAGATTGGGTGAGGTGGGCAGATCACGTGAGGAAAGAAATTATTTCTACAGTTTCTATAGATATGAAAAGTATCTTTAGATGGATTTAAAATGTGGAGATACTATAATATTCTATAGATTATAAAAGATACTAGAGTATAAAAGTGCAGCAGAAACAACTTTATACTATTAAGGTTGACAATTTAGATGATGTGAAAAAAATTTTATGAAAAACACAAATCACTAAACTTCACTTGAGATGCAATATATATAAGCAAATAGCTCTATTGAAAAGAAATTAATGTGTACTTTTAAAACTTTCTATGAAGAAAAATCCAGAAGCAGATGAATTAATTGCTGAACACCAGCATCTTTAAATACTCTGTTTTTAAAGTAGAAATAATGTTAATTATAAACAAAGTTTGTCAATAAATTGAAGAAGAAATGCCTCTCAACTCATTCTGTGAAGCCTGTCCTGCTCCCATTGTAAAAGTAGACAACAGTATAAGAAATGAGGGAAAACAATAAACCAACCTCTCATAAACACAGGTAGGAAAAGTGATACATTATTGATAACTCGAATCCAACAATATATTAAAAGGCTAATACATTGCCATGTGGTGTTTGCGCTAGAGATTCAAGGTTGTTTCAACATTTAAAATCAATCAGTGTAATTTACCACATTAATAAATTAAAATGGAGGAGCCATATGCTCAATAGAAGCATATGATTATTTAATTTTTTGATACAATGTAATGTTTATGAATGATGCATACTCTGAAAACCAGAAAGAAAAATCACCTTCCTGAATTTGAAAGGACACCTACAAAACATTTGCATCTAACATTATATTTAATGTTTAAAGAATTAACACTATATTTCTAAGATTAGGAATCATACGAGGATGCCTGCAACCCACCACTTCTATCCAAACTTGTACTCAAGGTTTTAGCCAATGCAATAATAAAAATACAGAAAATAAAAGGGATACAAATTAGAAGGAAAGAACCACCTTAATTCTCAGCTGCCATGATTACCAGTGTAGAAATTTGGTGGAATCTTTTTTTCATGTTTGTTGGCTGCATAAATATCTTCTTTTGAGAAGTGTCTGTTCATATCCTTCACCCACTTTTTGATGGGGTTGTTTGTTTTTTTCTTGTAAATTTGTTTAGGTTCTTTGTAGAGTCTGAATATTAGCCCTTTGTCAAATGGGTAGGTTGCAAAAAATTTTTCCCATTCTGTTGGTTGCCAGTTCACTCTAGAGATAGTTTCTTTTGCTGTGCAGAAGCTGTTAGGTTTAATTAGAATCCATTTGTCTATTTTGACTTTTGTTGCCATTGCTTTTGGTGTTTTAGTCATGAAGTCCTTGCCCATGCCTATGTCCTGAATAGTGTTGTCTAGGTTTTCTTCTAGGGTTTTTATGGTATTGGGTCTTATGTTTAAATGTTTAATCCATCTGGAGTTAATTTTTGTATAAGGTGTAAGGGAGGGATCCAGTTTCAGCTTTCTGCATGTGGCTAGCTAGTTTTCCCAACACCATTTATCAAACAGGGAATCCTTTCCTCACTGCTTGTTTTTGTCAGGTGTGTCAAAGATGAGATGGTTGTGGATGTGTGGCATTATTTCTGAGGCCTTTGTTCTGTTCCATTTGTCTATATCTCTGTTTTGGTACCAATACCATGCTCTTTTGATTACTGTAGCCTTGTAGTATAGTTTAAAGTCAGGTAGCATGATGACTCCAGCCTTTTCTTTGCATTGGATTGTCTGGTCATTAGAGAAATGTAAATCAAAACCACACTGAGATACCATTTCATGCCAGTTAGAATGGCAATCATTAAAAAATCAGAAGACAACAAATGTTGGAGAGGATGTGGAGAAATAGGAATGCTTTTATGCTGTTGGTGGGAGTGTAAATTAGTTTAACCATTGTGGAAGACAGTGTGGTGATTCCTCAAGGATCTAGAACTAGAAATACCATTTGACCCAGCAATCCCATTACTGGTTATATACCCAAATGATTACAAATCATTCTATCATAAAGACACATGCACATATATGTTTATTGTGGCAGTGTTCACAATAGCAAAGACTTGAAACCAACCCAAATGCCCATCAATGATAGAATGGATAAAGAAAATGTGGCACATACACACCATAGAGTACTTTGCAGCCATAAAAATGGATGAGTTCATGTCCTTTGCAGGGGCATGGATGAAACTGGAAACCATCATTCTCAGCAAACCAACACAAGAACAGAAAACCAAACACTGCGTGTTCTCACTCAGTGGGAGTTGAACAATGAGAACACATGGACAAAAAGAAGCAAACATCAAGTGCCAGGGTCTGTCAGGGAGTGGTGGACTAGGGGAGGGATAGCATTAGGAGAAATACCCAAAGTAGATGACGGGTTGATGGGTGCAGCAAACCACTGTGGCACATGCACACCTAAGTAACAAAACTGCACATTCTGAACATGTACCCCAGAACCTAAAATATAATAAAAAGAAGGAAAGAAAGAAAGAAAGAAAGAAAGAAAGAAAGAAAGAAAGAAAGAAAGAAAGAAAGAAAGAAAGGAAGGAAGAAAGAAAGAAAGAAAGAAAGAAAGAAAGAAAGAAAGAAAACATTGAGGACATACTTCAGGACATTGGTCTGAGGAAATACTCTTTGGGTAAGACCTCAAGAGCATAGGCAACAAAAGCAAAAAATAAATGGAATTCATCAACCTAAAAAGCTTCTGCACAGCAAAAACAAACTAAAACCATCAACAGAGGGAAGAAACAGCCTACAGAATGGGAGAAAATATTTGCAAATGATCCATTTGATAAGGAGTTAATAACCAGAATACATAAAAAGCTTAGAGTCAATAGCAAAAAAAATTCCAGATAATTTGATTTTAAAATGAGAAAATGATCTAAATAAACATTTCTCAAAAGAAGATATACTAATAGCCAAAAGGCATGTAAAAAGTAATCAACACTGTTAATCATTAGGGGATTGTAAATCAAAATCACAATGAGATACCATCTTACTCCATTTAAAATGTCTATTATCAAAACAACAAAATTTAGCAGATACTGACACGGATGTGGAGAAAGGAGAACACTAGTTCACTGCTCGTGGAAATTAGGGCAGCCACTATAAAAAAACAGTATGGAGTCTCCTCAAAAAAACGAAAAATAAAACTATCCTATGATCCAGCAACACCGCTGCTTGGTATACATCCAAAACAAGCTGTGATAAGTCCGTAGATACATATGCGTGTTAAGTTTTGCATCCTACATTTTTATTTTATTTTATTTTTACTTTATTTATTTACTTATTTATTTAACTTTTAAATATTTTTGGAGTCAGAGTTTCTCCCAGGCTGGAGTGCAATGTCACGATATCAGCTCGCTGCAACCTCTGCCTCTCAGGTTCAAACTATTTTCCTGCCTCAGCCTCCTGAGTAGCTGGAACTACAGGCTTGCACCATTACGCCCTGCTAATTTTGTGTTTTTGGTATAGAAGGGGTTTCACCATGTTGGCCAGTCTGGTCTTGAACTCATGACCTCAGGTGATCCACCCACCTCGGCCTCCCAAAGTGCTGGGATTGCGAGCATGAGCCACCACTCCTGACTGACATCCTACACTTTTGGTATTTGTAGTTTATTGTGTGCCAATGATATTGCAATAAAGCTGTTTAAAAGTTTTATACAAATTTACTTGAATCTGCCTTTTGATGTTAATTATAAAATAATTTTGAATTTGCATTTATTGACCAAAATTGATATTACCCTTTGAAATATTTTCTTATCACTTTAAATCTTATTCTAGATAAAACTACCCGACTTTTTTCACTGTTGTGGTTTTGATGTTGTTTTGTTTTTCCTAACTGTGTGTGTTTGATTTCCCTTATGCAGGCATATGGATCCTGTGTTCTTAAATTGTGCAATAAACAGTAATACATTGTATTCAACCAGATCGCAAAATTTTCATATATGATAACATATTTATGTTAGGCTGAATCACTCTGAATATAGAGGCAACAATCTGTGAGTACTGGAGGTGACAAAATGTATTGTATGATTTTAAGATCTGCCTGATCTTTCTAAAGGCTTATTATTTCTAGATAATTTTAACTTCAAATTTCAATGCCAAACATACAAATATACACATAGTATTCTAAAATAAGCAATTTTTAATAATTTTTATTTTGTAAAAATAAAATGTACAGGTTTATTACATGAGTATATTGTGTGATGCTGAGGTTTGTGGTACAACTGATCCCATCGCCCGGGTACTGAAGTATAGTACCCAGTGGTTAGTTTTTCCACCCTTGACCCTCTCCTTCCCTCCTCCATCTGGTAGCCCCCAGTGTCTACTGTTGCCATCTTTCTGTTCATGTATACACAATGTTTAGTCCCTACTTATAAGTTAGAAGATGCAATATTTGGTTTTCTGTTCCTTTGTTAATTTGCTTAGGATAACAGCCTCCAATTGTATCCATGTTGCTGCAAAGAACACCATTTTATTCTTCTTCATGACTGCATAGTGTTCCATGGTGTACCATATACTCTTTATCCAATCCACTGCTAACGAGCACATCCATAGATTCCAAGTCTTTGCTATTGTGAATAGTGCTGTGATTAACGCAAAAGTGCATGTGTCTTTTTTGAGGAAAAATTTATTTCTTTGGGAATATATCCAGTAATAGGATTGCTGGGTTGAATAGTAATTCTGCTTTTAGTGTTTTGAGAAATCTTCACACTGCTATCTACAGTGACCGAACTAACTTACATTCCCACCAACAGTGTACAGGTGTTCCCTTTACTCTGCAGCCTCGTCAGCATCTATTGTTGTTAACTTTTCAATAACAGCCATTTTGACTGATGTGAAATGGATCTGATATAAAATATTGATATGCTATACTATATATATATATAGTATACATATATGTATGCTTGTGTGTGTGTGTGTGCACGCATATATCACATTATATAGCAATAAGCAATAGCAATGTATTAATGAATCTGTGGCTTTCAAGTATTTATACTCTAAATAAATAGAAATAACTTTATTCATCCTAACACATAAGAGACTATTGCTACAACCACTTACATTTCCGTTACAATCATTTGACAGGTTGTTTTGAATGAAAATAAACATCTCTTCAAACAGCTTGACTGTTACAGAAAATAAAGTAAGCATCGAAGTGCTTAATAGATTTTAAAAATTGGATATGGCAAAATAAACGAATAGTAATCCCTCTCTAGCTTGAGTAAATAAATGCTGCTTTACTTCAGGTGTGTTTGTGCCCGTGGGTTATGCTTTTCTGTTAACATCAGCTGTCAGCAGCAACGCCATGTAAATGAGCCGGCTGAGCCTTTCCCTTGCATCTTTGCTAAGCCTCTTGCATTCTTCTAATCATGCTACACAGAAGCCAATATCTATTTTCATCAGGCAGATAAGATCTCTTAAGGAATTAGAGAGGTTTTCCACTTACTTCTACGCTGGGCAAGGACACGGCTGTGATCTGGGGCTTTGGGGATTTCTCATTATGCCCTGGTGCCTGCTGGATCGAAGAACTGAGTTCTGGCTACTGGATTTTTAATCCTCTTGTGGTCAGGGTTAGAACTTCCAGTTATTTAAGATCTTTGATTACTCAGCACTTGCTTTTTGATTGAGTGAACTTCTGAAGACAGCACAGGGCTGTGATTTCAAGTTAGCAGTTTTAAAGTAACTACTGGAAAAAAATAGATAGGAAAAGCCCTGTGATTAAGTGACACTATCCCTTTTTAACTGACTTTCTGAAGTTATCTGATGCTTAACTCTTCATGTGCCACAACAAAAAAGAAAGTAAATAGAGTGGATGAATGACTTTAAGGTTTTCTGTTAAGATGGGGAAAATTCAGTGAAATTTACAGGACTCCTGGCAACTGTAAGACTGAGAGAAGTTCAGGTCTAGCCAAGGGTAACAATTGATGTGGAGAGGGTTTAATATGAAAAAGATAAAGCAGGTTTCCACCAGTGCCTGGAAATCTCCTCTTCTGATGATGTAAGTATTCAGGGAATAAACAGAAACAAGGCCATCATGATAATGTTGTCAGTTCAGAGAGAAAAAGAGAGAATACACACACACACACACACACACACAGATTTTATACATACACACAACATAGTACAAACTGTATCATAAATAGAAAACCTTTTGTACTGGTTGAAGTTATTCAGACAAAAAAATTATTAAGACAAAATCATCTTAAATGTCTCTCCCTATGTAACTTAGAGCAATGAGATCTCGTCTCTTTTGCCCACTCCTAGAAGGAAGTTACAAGTGAGAGATTTTCCCTTAAATTCTGAAATAACAAACATCTTTTGTGGAAGTAAAACCTTGAGAATAACAGCTGTCCGCTTGGGCACAGGTTGCTGAATGGGCGTCCCAAGAGCTCTCACTGGTCCTAAAGTGAGTCAGCCATTGGCTCTGGTCTCTTCCGATGGCTGGCTCTCCTCCCCAGTCACCTACAGTGACTGGGAATTATGTTCTGCTGTGGTTGGGATTTATGGACCAGCCTCAGAAAACTAGGGTCCAAGAGCAGTCACTCAGAGTTCCTCTGGTACGAATCAGACAGATTGGATATCTTTTCTTAGGGCTGTGGTGGGAGAAAAGGAGGGCAAGAAAGTCTGGCACACTTTTATTCTTTCCTTCTTGGGCCACAGTCCTAATAATCAGACAATTTTGCCTTTTAGAAAGGCCTGGGGTAAATGATGTTCATTTTTTTAAGGCTCTCTAGTAGACTTGGAAAAACAGAAACAATGTCTTTCAATTTTTGATGTCAGCCCATAATAACTATCTGTAACAGGAAATGATTTAAGGAGGCATGTAAAGCCATGGTTGTAGTGAAGAAGGACTAGAGCCAAAGAGAAAAGTGGATGGGCTTGAAATAAAGAAACCCTGACATGAATATTCTAAGTGGCACATTTTTTTTCTGTTAGATGTAAATTCTTGGCATCTGTAATAGATGAACTTTTTGCACTACAAAATAAATTTCGTTGTGTGCAACACAGCATTTATGTTTTATTTCCAAAATGATTCTAAGGACTTTTTAATATATTAAAAAGTCACACTTCCAGAAATGGTAGATGAACTGATAGAGACCAATAACTCTGCCTATAACCATGGTGAGCTCTGAAGAAACTTTGTAAAGCCACTGTCTGAGGTCACTGAAGATCAATCAAATCAGAGAGGACCTTCCCAGCACTTTAGGAAGCTGAGGCGGGCAGATCACCTGAGGTCAGGAGTTTGAGACCAGCCTGATCAACATGGTGAAATTCTGTCTATACTAAAAATACAAAAATTAGTCAGGTATGGTGGCAAGTGCCTGTAATCCCAGCTACTCAGGAGGCTGAAGCAAGAGAATTGCTTGAACCCGGAAGGTAGGGGTTGCATTGAGCTGAGATTGTGCCATTGTACTCCACCCTGGGCAACAGAGTAAGACACTGTCTCAAAAAAAAAAAAAAAAAAAAAAAAAAATCAGAGAGGACCTGCAGGGAGCTGACACTTGAGGGAAAATGGGAGTGGGGTGAATTGTCAAGCTCTCTCAAAAAAAAAATGTTTTTCATCCAAAGACTATCCCCAGTTAGTGTCACCTGATGGAGAAGCTAGAAATTGGGTAGAAACTGACAGTAATACTGCTTTGGAAAATTGGAAGACATAATTGAAGCCTAATGTAGAAAATAGAAAGCGAGGATATCAGTAGATAGGGAGAACTGCAGAGGGTGTGGTCTAGATTTTCCATTTAAAACATATCCCATGTATCTGACCTTGAATGACACCTGAGTGAGGCACAATTTAAGGAGCTCAGCTAACTGAAAGGAGCTGAACAGAGATACCAGTGACTACCTACTTCAGGAGAGGCAGGAAGTGACTGGTGTCTCTGTTTCAAATTCGCTTTTTACCAAGTTAATCATCTGCAAATACTCAAAATTAACATTATTTGAAAGAATATATAACAGAATCCACAGTCTCCACAATGCATTGTAACAATGCCTATGATAAAATAAAAAGCAGTAGCCATGTAAATAATAAAGAAAATGGGATCCATCCACAGACAAACAACAATCCATGTATAAGAACCCAAGATGATTCCCATGTTAAAATTAACAGACACACAATTGTTAAGCAGCTATTATAACTATTCTCAAAGATGCAAAATAAAATATTGTCAAAATGAATAGAGGGCCACAACATCTCAGCAGAAAAATAAAACCTATAAAATAGAACCACATGGGAATGCAAGACCTGAATAATAGAGTATTAGAAACAAACAAACAAACAAAAAAACATTAAATGGGTCTCATTGCAGAATAGAATACAAGAAGAAAGTAAAACTGAAGTTATGTGGAAAGATAAAGAAGTTTATGAAGGTAATGCTCATTAAACATATATTTTTAGAAAGAGCATTTCTGCCGTAATTTTTGAAGATGCATTAGTATGTGGTGAATCTCTAGCTAGGTTACCAGTAGAGCAGAAGTTAGAATCATCTCAATGAGACATTTTGACAAACAGAAATGAAAAAGAAGAGTCAAGTTTTCAGTGGATTTCAAATTAAGACTAACTGAAAACCAGTTTTCTGTACAGAGGACAGGAAACAAATACAATTGAAGGTATATATTTCTACATGCTAGGTTTGGGCAGAGTAGGAGAAGTTTGTGGAGAGGGGACGACAGGTGGAAGAAGTTGAAATCACTTGAGGACATTGTGAATTTGAGAAGCATGGGGACATTTAAGTGGTGGTAGGTTGTAGGGAGTTGGGGATGCTGGTCTGGAGCTCCGCCTGGATTCTAGAGCTCTGTATTAGATACAGAATGGGGCTGACCTCTGCATTCAGTTTATTCAATGGCATATTGGAGCTATGAAAGAGGGTGGCTTCTGAGGCTAGGTCTTAAATCACATGTGGCTTTGGTCTTTTGCTCTCTCTTGATCAGTTACCCTGGGGAAATACAGCTTCCATGAAGATATGCACTCAAGAGGTCTGTGTGTCAAGGATTTCAGATGACTCCTGCCCCAATCAATGTCTTGATGGCTGCCTCCTGGTAGACCTGAATCAAAACCATCCAAATTCTTACACACAGAAACTATGAGGTAATAAATGATTACTTTAAGTTCTTACATGCTAGTGTGACTCCATATGCAACAATAAATAGATAATGTATGCTATATTTCCATTATTTTGTATTATTTCATTTTCATGGAATTGGTTGCTTAAGAATTCTAATTAATCATTTTACCTTTCACAAAATTGCCTTTGTTATAAGGACAGGAAACTCGGGGTAAAAATTCTGGAATTAGAGCAGACTTTTGGTGTTAATTCTCATTACCAAGTCTCTTTTTTTTTACTTTTATCTTAATAGTCTTAACAATAGTTTATACACTCAGTGATTTAGATATCCTCTAGTGAGGTTTTCGTGTATAAGCCACGTGGTTCTATAAGATGATGGTTTTCCAATGATAAAAAGCACACACAGCGAGATGCTAAACAGCCTGAGTAGTATAGAAACTTGCATGAAAGTGGTAAAACTCATTTTCTCTTAATTTTTGTTTGTATGAACCGTTAAAGTTACAATGTTGCATATGTTTTAAAAGTCATAGTTAACTAAAATCCATTCAGAAAATATTATGATTTTATCTTTCAATTCATCATAGACTTAATGTAGTAGACTTTCTATAACGTGGTATTCTTCATGGTAAAAATACAGTTTTGGTTGCTTCTCATGTGGAAAAACCAAATATTTTGGTCCTGCGATTGATGGATGTGTGTAACCTAATCCTCTGGGCTTCCTCTGCCTCTGTGAGTGGATTTCACCCTCTTCAGCAGCCCTCTAGAGCACCCTTCCCTATTCCATAGTCACCAAAACTGTTCTGAAATCCCAAATGTCTTTCTTCTTGTTATTCACCTGAACTATATCCCCGACATAAATCTAATATCCCAAACTTAATCTCCTTTCTCTCTTCTCCAGGCATTGCTTTATGAAGATCTCTTTTTGTTTCACACACACGTCAGCATCAATTTATTTTACCTCCAAACAACCATCTCTGGTCTTTAACAATTTCATATTTCTGTATCTGCAGGTAGCTCTGGTGTTGCTAGGGAGAGGACAAAACAAAATAAAATATTTTTTTAAATGATGCACATAAAACAAGGAATTAAATATTCATCACATGGTCTTCTTTAACTCATGGGAAATTTCTTTGCTGGATGTGTGAATAGGAAAATCTGGAATTAACACCAAATCCATGACCAAAATTGTCATTTTAGTTTTAATTATTTTATAACCCTAATATCTATCTTTTGCAATCAAGTCATAGAGCTTAATAAATATTTTGCCTCTGCTTTTTCCTTATGCTAAAATTTACTCACTTGGTTTTTTTAAAGTAAGAAAAATGATAAATGAAGTCAGTTTTGGTGGATGAGCATTCACCATGATTATACAATTCTCTTATTCTATCCAGATATTGCAACAAGAAAACCAAGGACCGTAAATATGTGAAATCTTTTATTACTTTGTAAAAATAACTTCCAGCAGCATGTGATTATTAATTTTTCTTTGGATTCTCTACATGAAATATTGAGCCCCTGCTTTCCTCGTCATCCCACTCCAATGGCTTAACCACCCTAATGATTCAGCAAGGACAATAAATCAATCATGATTTCCACTGTGCTGGGTACTATGGGGTTCCATAGAACCTTTTAACATATCACACAAATAGCTGTTTTAAACCAAAAATGTGCCCATTTATCTGCAAAAATGTATGCTGAGTAGCAAGCTGAGCACAGTTACATTCCATCCTGATTTGCCAATCACAGCACAGTGGCCATGGGTATCACAAAACCATGACTCACTCATTCCATGGAATGTGTTACTGGAAAGGTTCTGTTTCAAACTGTATTCTACTTTAACTCATAGATGATTTGAGTCAATCAATGAGCAGATGTCTTTTTATGCCTTTTCAGATTTACTGATGTTTTCTCTAATCATTTAATCCACCAATATCTAGGGCCAACTTAGGAAAGATATTAAACATCTTCAACCTTAATCTGAACCACCCTTCACAGATTGTGCACAGAAGAGGAACTGGAGGATGGTGGATCTCTAGATAGGTTGCCAGCAGAGGAGGCGGCTGGAATCATCTTGACGAGATATTACCAGGGAAATGAAAAGCAGGAGACTTTATGGCTTCATCTCTCTAAAGCTCTGTACTGTTATTAAAAGATAAATGACCAATAATCCTGGGAAAAACCCCACTGTAGAGGAGAGAGGCAGAGAGCCTCCTGCTCTTTGTAAGTGAAGGTTCTTTTTAGTGATCTGGATTCCAAGAAGAGGAGCCCATGAAACAGGACCAATCCAGCCCCTCTTATTTTTATTCCCTCCAGGACCATGAGGACCGTTCCTTGTTTTGGTGATGACACCTTTGCTCTGCTCATTGGATTCGGTTACAGATGAAAAGATTTCAGAATCTTCAGTGTTAAACCTACTATAAATACATAAATATCATCCTCAGGAAACACCTGCTGCCTGGTATGTTTTTATTAGCAGATTAAAAAGTAATAACTGTTTAAATGCATCTGTGCTTTTCTTTACAAGTATCATGAACTTTTAATTTTTATTTTAGTTCTCTATATTTTTTCTGACTGTAAATGAAGACTCAGTATTCCTGTCCTAGAAAAAAAATTCGCTAATTGGATCACCTTTTATTTACCTGCTTGTACTCTCCATTCTTTGTGTACTGAATACACTTTTGCAAGGGCTGCTCTATTCTTAGGGACAAATTGATTCACAAATAGAATTTGGTGGGGGAAAGAAAGCAATAGGAGAGAAAGCTAGAAAGAAACTGGAGTAGGAGATGAGAGAATCAGCAAATTAGGAGAGAGTCAAAAATAACCCTGGGATAGATACACCTTCATTAAGGGATCGATGCCATGCAGCTAAGCAGCATCCCTCACGATGTTCATTATGAAACCAAAGTGCATTTGCAAAAATGGTATCTCTATAGCACGTGATAAGGGGCTTCACTGGGACTTTTTCATGAAAATGTTAAGAACTTAATATATTTTCCTCTCCATCTACTACTATCTTGTTACTTATCATTGGCCAGAATGATTGAAACCAATTTATAACTTTTTCTGCTCTCTTTAGCCATTGCTACTTACCCCAACTCCCAGTTCATTTCTTTCTCTGCTTTGTTATCAGAATAATTTCCTAGTCAAAAATGAAATAATACTAATGTCCTGATTTTTAAAACTAAGTAAATTTAAGTGTCAGTGTCTCCAAGATCCTGTGATTAGAATAAAATCCATAATTTCCTTTACGGCCTAAGTTTCCTGAAAGTGAATCATGTGGCATATGTTTTCTTTGTACCACCACATACAGAAAATCCATCTTTGCAGAATGAAGCAGCTCCCTAGCAGGGCGGCACCTTTCACCCCCTTTGCCTAATCTTTGTTAACTATCCCATTTTCTGCCTCCCTTAAAGCTTCCTGTAGTTCGTCTTTAGACCTTTCCCAGAGCATCTCCTACATAATGTACACCCCCCGAATCACAGAAATTTAGATAAAATTGGTAGTTAATTATTTGACCTCCAGGTCATCTCTAGCTAATGTGACAAACCACCAGGCAGTTATGAGGTCCTGTGATAAGTACCAGGTGGGAAAGTGTTCAACCTAGGCCATCATGGGGAAATCTTATAGATGACATGTGAGCTCTTATCCTAGAGTTAAAAAAATAGTGCACTGGCCTCAATGTAGACTACAGAGGAGGTGACATAAACAAGGCAGAACCAGCACATGTTGGAGACTTTCCCCACAGGAAGTATGAGTTGTGCGTTGGGGAATGAAGTGGGGTGGACTTACAGAGGTTGCCAGGATCAAATAATGAAAGGCAGTTGCAGGTCGCGTTTAGGATATGGGGTTTTACCCAGAAGCTAATGGTGGGGAGTGGGAGGGTGATTCAATGAATTTGATAAGTTATCTCAGACAAGACTGTAGATGACTTGACATTATGAAGGTATCAGAGTCCTGGCAGCCTCTAGAAGTTACTTTTTTTTTTTTTTTTTTGAGACGGAGTTTCGCTCTTGTTACCCAGGCTGGAGTGCAATGGCGCGATCTCGGCTCACCGCAACCTCCGCCTCCTGGGTTCAAGCAATTCTCCTGCCTCAGCCTCCCGAGTAGCTGGGACTACAGGCACGTGCCACCATGCCCAGCTAATTTTTGTATTTTTAGTAGAGACGGGGT
>PVKV010033028.1:0-19140 GCA_004027835.1 Alouatta palliata
ACCCCGTCTCTACTAAAAATACAAAAATTAGCCGGGCATGGTGGCACGTGCCTGTAGTCCCAGCTACTCGGGAGGCTGAGGCAGGAGAACTGCTTGAACCCAGGAGGCGGAGGTTGCGGTGAGCCGAGATCGCGCCATTGCACTCCAGCCTGGGCAACAAGAGCGAAACTCCGTCTCAAAAAAAAAAAAAAAAAAAAAAAGCATTACATCTCAAAACTTTCCAATTTATTCACATATTCCTATTCATATATTCTATTTTTTCGGGAGACGAGGTCTCACCATGTTGCCCGGCCTGGTCTCAAACTCCTTGGTTCAAATAATCCTCCTGCTTCAGCCTCCCAAAGTGCTGGGACTTCCGGTGTGAGCTACCATGCCCAGCTCAATGACATATACTCTAAACTTATTCTTAATTCATTGGCCATCCTGACAAATTGCTTGCTATAAGACACTTAATAACATTGAATTAAATATTTAAAACATTTTAGATGCCTATTTGAGCTGGTAAAAAATTATGGAAACCCAACAGAGGCCACAAATTAAAAGGGAAGCAAAATTCCGAGGGCCAAGTTAAAACTGAAGCCTGAAGTGACCTTCTGGCATCTGCTGATCCCAGCAACCAAAGGCATTGGTTTTAACTGCTACGCGGAGGGGAAAGGGGGAACTACAACAGCCCTGACGACGGCCAACACTTGGAAGGACGTGTGCATCTGCCTGCGGGGCTGTGCGTTAGGTGCTTTGCGCATGTGAACCCCAGTCGAAGGCGCGCTCGGGGTAGGAGATCTGCTGCGGGACCCACACACACACAGACAGAGCAGCGGAGGGCACTACCCTGGGAACAAATGCCCTGAAAACAAGTGGAAGGAAATGTGTGTGTGGTGCTAGCTGGTGGGAGAGGAGGAGGCTCACTTCAGGTTGAAATCTGAATTTATACTGTGCAGCCTGAAAAAAAATAATTAGCCAAAAATTGTAGGTCATCCAAGTTGGAAGTGCCACTGAGCTCCAGGTGGAAGCAAACAAACCTTCTCTGAGGGAGCGCGTTCCCCAATTTTATTTTCTCTATGTGTTGCTGAAGCGAGCACAATCTCAAAACAAGCCTCAAAGACCTACCACAGGTAAAGCCCCAGTGATTATAACTCACAGTTTAAAAAGGTCACAAAATACATGAGATCCCCAACTATAAGGAGAAAAATTCAAGAGACAAACACAGTATCAGAGACTTTAAACACTATAGTTATGAGCTACAGAGAAGATACTTATTTAATATTTTTAAATATAAAAGAAGAAATCAAAAGGGTAAGCAACAAGAGACTGCCAAGAAAATGACCCTCCAGATTTGACCTTCTATTCCAGAAAATTCTGGTGGCAATACTTAATCTAGTTAATCAGAGACAAAGGCCATGTGAAGAAACAATATCACACAGTGCACAATCTGTGAATGAAATCTTAGGGTTTGGGCTGGCACAGCGGCTCACACCTGTAAACCCAACACTGTGGAATGCCAAGGTGGGAGGATCCCTTGAGCTCAGGAATTTGAGACCAGCTTGGGCAACATAATGAGACCCCATTTCTAAAAAAAAAATTAGCTGGCCTGTGATCTCAGGAGGCTGAGGCAGGAGGATTGCTGGAGCCCAGGAGGTCAAGGGTGCAGTGAGCTATGATCACACCACCCCTGCATGCCAGCCAGGGTAACAGAGTGAGATCCTGTCTCAAAAAAACAACAAAAAAAATTTAATAATAATGTTCATAATCACTGAAGTGTGCTGTGTGATTCTGGGGACTTTCCTCTTTTTAGGAAGGGATTATTACAACTCCCTCCTAATTGCATTTGGGGATTAGCTCAGAAGTCATCTTCAGGGGCATTAGAGAAGAAACAATCTCCTCCTCTAATGTGTCTCTGGAGTTGCTAAAGGTGAGGATGGCTGCACATTAAATCATCGGGAGAAGTTCGCAAGCACTGCTCAGAAGAGACACTCACCGAGGAGCTCAGAACATCTGCAGTGGAAGAGGTTCAGTAGGCTGTGATGACAAGAAGGGGCACATGCACAAAACACCGTGTGACAAAAAACAAACTAGATGAATTCCACACGAATACAGCATTTAATTTAGACTTCTGTGACAGGGCTGTCCCTGTGCCTGGTGCAGACGTGCGTCTGTGTCAGTGTGGCCTCCAGGTCACACACATAGGCCTCATCTCTGCAATGCTCTGGCCAGGTCACATCTTAGTCTAGAAGAGCACCTGGCACACAGTCCATGCTTGCTGACAGCCTTGCACCATCACACGGAGCATAGGGGTTGGTAACTAATACAAATGCCTTAAAGAGGGGCAAAGCCTTTGCCCTGTCCTCTGTGTTCCAAGCACCCGCACGCTTAGCTCTCTAGGCTGGCTGTCAGTGGTGAGGTCAGTCCCAAATCCCCCTCCCTCAGCTTGCCCTCGCCTTGCTGCTCTGGGGTGCGTGATTGGCTGGTCATCCGCCCCTGTTCTCACCACCCCTATCTCTGCTTAATGACTCATCTGCCCCCTCAGTGGGAAATAGCTCATGGCACCTGACACGAGGGCAAGCTGCTAACTGTGGCTTCTTCTGGAGAGAGCTCCTATTTTAAAGGTGATGTCCTCAGACGTTGCTGCTGAATGCTGTATTAATTGAGAATTCATCTAGTTTGGTTTTTCCTTTAGAGATAGAAGAATTACAGCTTTCTGCCCTCGTGGGTGCCTGAAGGTGGCAGGTCTAGTTATCCTGCCGCTGGCTTGTCCTCCTGTGGGTCAGACCTGGGCCTGTTCAGAGTGGGGCTCTGACACCTACTTCACTGCTCTTGCCCTCAGCCCTCTTGGACCTGCCCTGAGCTGGCGCACAGGGTGGCTTGGCACTCCCTGTCCAGAGAAACCAAAACTCTTCCCTTGAGGAAGTAGGGTGGGGGCTCATGGGGGCAGTCCAGTGGAGACCGTAACTGTGGAGGGAGGGTGACGGGCCCATGAGTATCTACAGAGCCAGGAGGCCAGAAGGCATTTACTATGAATCATTGCATGGCCAGGACTGTGGTCAGTGCTTCAGGGGACACCAAGGATAACTATCTGTTTAATATACAGTGCCTGCCCTAGAGGATCCACCAAGTAAGCAGGGATGTGAGACATAGACACTGGAAACATTAGCACACAAAAGAGAATAATCAGCCAGCGACTGTGTTATATCGACTGTAAATGCCGCAGAAACTCAGAATAATCAACCAGCACACTGTGTTATACTGACTCAAAATGCCGCAGAAACTCAAGAGACAGCATAGTTAAATATAGATGGAAGAAGTTAAAACCAAATGCTCTCGAAGGAGACAGAACTTGACATCAACTTTTAAGGTTGCGAGGTTTCTTCACTACTGCTCAACGGGACGTCTCAGCTGAAATAACAGCAAAGACACACATCAGGAATGAGTGTGGAGGGAAGGGGCTGTAGGGCCACTGATTGCAGTGGACATCAAGTGGAAAATCACTTTCACGGCTCCAAATGGACTACTCTCTCAGTGCCAATCTAAAAGTTAAAGAGTTAGAAGAGATCCAGACAACTCTGCCTCAGAAAAGCATTAAATACAGACTACACCACAACAAGATAACCTCATCTTTAGGAAAAAAATTCCCAGAGAGGCAGACTCTGGAATATTCTTCATTATGATGTTTGTTATGTTACTAGAAACTGGCATCAACAATGTGTCAGAATTCACATTTGTTACCAGACTGGTTATGTGATCATTAAAGCTACGGAGTGTCAGGACATGGATTTTTATTAAGGAGTTTTTATTAATATGATAAGCTAGTTAATAAGCTGGCCAGTTCACCCCTCACCCAACACTAACGAATGACCAGCGGGTCAGTTCGCACACTCAGCCTGCTGGCCTCCAGGCTGAGCTGAACTGCTTCAATGGCATCTACTAGGTTAGATACGTTTGAATCACACTGGGCTGACAGAGTTTCTTTTATGATAAGAAGAGGGAAAAGTCTTGGTTGGGAACTCATAAAGAATGAAACAATCAGCAAACAATTCTCTGACTGCTTCCTTAACACCAACAATAAACTGGTAGAGATTCCAGTATACCATCAGTACTGTGGATGTTGAGATAAAAAGTATCAGGGCTGATTGAGCGGAGAGGCATCGGATCAAGTAATTATGTGCATAAAAAATACAGAGCGGAGAGGCATCGGATCAAGTAATTATGTGCATAAAAAATACAAACACAAAACTCAGGCTGCTCCTGGCACATTGTTTACGATAAAGAATCTTTTGTAACCTGCATAATCACTTCAAAATAAAGAAAACCATGTGACTAATGAAAAAAGTCTAGTATAGACAGGAAAGGAGGAAAAGGAGAGAGGAAGAAGAGCGGGGGGAGGAGAAAAAAGAGAAGGAGGAGAAGAGAAGTGGAAGGAGGAGAAAGAGAACGGGGAGTGGGGGGAGCAGAAAAGGGGGGAAAGGAGAAACAGCTGCAATAAAAACTCATAACTGCTCCTCTGTGCCAATGGCTGACAGCTGCACCACGTGGAAGCTCAGACAGTATCGCAACTGGGAGAGCATGCAATTAAAGTGTGAGAAGTATCAAATGTCTTTGAATGTTCTAGACCCAATAAAGTGCAGAGTGAGTCAATACTGTTGCCCAGATGCCCCCAGATTACAAGAAAGATAGAGTGAGGATCTTCAGGACCATAGCCTTTTAGATCATCCTGTGTAACGAAGATGAAATGCTATCAGCAGAATCTGGAAGTTGCTTAAGTCATTTTTGCTTGGTCCGGAAATGTTAACAGCCATGATGAGATAACCAGTTACGATCATACCAGCTGAACCCTCACTGATCCATCACACCCAGGGAGTGAATCAAGGAGCATGGCCCATGGTCTTATTCTGTCCAACTCAGTGAAAGTTGTCAATAGCCTAGGTACAGAATTACAACAGCTGAAAGAGCCACTGCAGAAACTGAAGCAGCAACAGGAGCAACCAACGCCCTTCAGCAACCATGAGAACTGAGCGTTGATCACTTCCAGTGTGTCTCCAGATTCACACCTTTCATTCCAGCCCCAAACCACTCTCCTCACACTTACCAAGGCCATCACGAAGCAATGCCTCATGGCAGAATTCTGCAGGAGGCTGGAAAGCACTAGAGGCTGTGGGCTATATCCTGTTAGGTGTTTGACTGCTGTCTCTCAGGCCCCAGGCTGTGTGCTTGTCTTAGACCATGGGCCAAAAGAACTCCTGCAGGCAGGCCAGGCGCACTGGCTCACGCCTGTAATCCCAGCACTTTGGGAGGCCAAAGAAGGTGGATCACCTGAGGTCAGGAATTCATGACCAGCCTGGCCAACATGGCGAAATCCTGTCTCTACTTAAAAATTCAAAAATTAGCCAGACATGGTGGCATGTGCCTGGGGTCCCAGCTACTCGGGAAGCTGAGACAGGAGAATTGCTTCAACCCAGGAGGCAGAGGTTGCAGTGTGCAGAGATCAAGCCACTGTACTCCAGCCTGGGTGACAGAGTGACAGTCTGTCTCAAAAAAACAAACAAACAAACAAAAACTCCTGGAGGCAGGAATATGCTGATCTCCATAATCAACTACAGGACTCAATGAAAGGTGAGGGTTGCCCAAACCACTGTTAATACACAAATGTTAACCTGACAAAGAAGAGCAACCAGCTGGTTAGTTTAATTAGTAACATTAAAGAAGTAACAAGATGAGGTCCCAGATGAGTGCAGCCTATGTCCACCCGGAGATGTGAAGACGGACCATGCATTAGCACCTGCTGTAGAGCTCAAGCCAACTCCGAATGGAAGGCAGCAGGCAGAGGCGGTGGGCGGAGGCGGCCAGAGGGCACTCTGCAGCCCCCACCACCCCCCATCCATGCTACGTGGCTGCCATGTCATTACTTGTGGGGATGACAGCAAACAAGAGAACAGCGCAGTTTGAATCAACGTGGACTCAAGACAGCTATAAATGGCAACAAGCCTCAAGAAACGCTGACACAGGGCAACGGAGAGGAGGACACGGACAGATGCAGGTTATGAGCCAGCCTTTCTGGCAGCAACGAAACCAGACAGACAGCAACACTGTGACTGGCATTGCTTACGGTCAAAAATGTTTTTCAGAAGTCATGAAGGTGTGCAGTAAAGCTCATTTTATAGTATAGAAGAAAATTGTAAATGTATCCAAAAGTCTCTTAAATTCTTACATTAGACTAAGTGATCATTTATTGCTTCTAATCCTTACCCAGCCAAAGTTATTTTTGGTGGTCCTGGAAGAGTTGATCCCAAGGGGAAAGCAGACCCGTTGACTACCGATGATAAGCCTCCCTTATCAAGCTGTTCAAAGTCAAAGGCAAGGATATTTTGAATTAGCAAGGATTTTAAAAGTTCTGGTCAGCCAGTCCCTAGATAAAAATGATTCTTTTTTCTTCTAAAGATTTACATCACAATGCTTTTATAACCATGCCTGGGTCTTATTACCACAAGGAATCCACTGACTTTGGGCAGGCTCTCGCGCCGAGGGTGTGTCACAGGCCTGCCTGGAAGTCTGCAAGGATGCAGGGCTGGCCTCCATGGGCCAGAGAGGCTGCCCAAAGCTGTCACTTGGCTGGCCAGGGGTATTGTCATACAACTCCTCTTCATTTTTATAAACTATCAATTGTGAAATAAATTTAATGATAAATTTCCATAAACTAGAAAGGTTCTTACATTATGATTATATTCTTAGTATAACATAAGAGGTCTTGACATTTGAAGTTTTGTGGGCAACCATGATTTTTCACGTATTCAAAAAAAATATTTTGTAACCAGTTTTAACAAATTCCAAAGCAATGTCATCATCTCTGCATCATCTATGCTCTTTGCTTTCCCAGGTCTCATCTTTCTTTATGTTACTCATTAGCGTGGCCTGCAGAGGCTGTTCACAGGGAAGGAATAGGCAGCAAAGCCATCACTGGCCTACTCGTCTTCTAAACAGTAGCTTGAAGAAGTTAAAAGTATTAGATACAATTAGGTTTCCAGATTATTTGTATATATCACAGTTAAACATCATATCCTTGTCCCCTCCTCTCTCCTTTCCAGAAATGTCCCCTCCCCTCTCCAAATATGGAAATTTATGTTTAAATAAATTTATTTTTAAAGCTTTAGGAAGTACAGTCTTTTTTTTCTTTTGTTTTTGAGACAGAGTCTCACTCTGTCGCCAAGGACCAGGTGGAGTGCAGTGGTGCGATCTCAGCTCACTGCAACCTCTGCCTCCCGGGTTCAAGCAATTCTCCTGCCTCAGCCTCCTGAGTAGCTGGGACTACAGACATGAGCCACCACGCCCAGCTAATTTTTGTATTTTAGTGGAGATGGGGTTTCACTATGTTGGCCAGGATAGTTTCGATCTCTTGACCTCGTGATCCACCTGCCTCAGCCTCCCAAAGTGCTGGGATTACAGGCATGAGCCATCGCTCCTGGCCTAGTAAGTACAATCTTAGAAAAAAACACACATCGTATTCATCCTCTGCACTTCCTCTCGTCTGTGGCCTATTTCACCTGTGTGTAATCACCATCCATCAGGGCTGGAAGACACTGAGAAAGCCCCCTGAGTCTGACTGCCTCATTTACAATCAGTCTTGCATCCCCTGGGCTTCTCCCCACAGAAACCCCTTCCTGCTCTCCTCTTACTCGTGCACCGAAGAGCGTGCTCACAAGGCCCTGAGACTGGCGTCTCCTTTGCCCTCACCTGGACACCTAATTGCAAGGCCCATGTCTTCAAATGCCAGTCTGAAGAGTTTTGCATTCTTTTGGAGAAAGATGTCATGGTTCTCAGGACTGAGGCAATTACTCTCATAAACCAGGTAAAATTACTTTTTTCTCCCTTTGCTTATTTAGCCCCAAAGTAAAGCAGAGATGTCTCTTAGGTACCTCATAGATTGTCAATCCAGGGCAACTTTATCCTGGAATCCATGTTTCTTCAGCAATGTTTGATCCCCTTGGAGTGAAGGAAGTCAACTCAGAGGCAGGGCTTCTGACTCTGCTGTGTGCATGAGTCACCCGGGGCCCTTATGAAAATGCAAATCTGATTCAGGGGGTCTGAATCTCAGGTCTGGGGTGGAACCTGAGGTTCTGCACTTCTGAACAAGCTCCCAGGTGATGCCAACAGTTCTGGCCCACACACTGCACTTTGGGTGGTAATGCTCCAAAGAATATACAGAACTGGGGTCTGGCGAGGAACTAAAGGATTCTAGGGAAGCAGCAAAGGCATTGCTAAAAGAAATGTCCTTGAGGTCCATGCCGGATAAGAGGACAAAATGGGGACAATAAACACAGTCAAGGAAAGATGGGGGAAGGTGGGGAGACAGCAAGCTGTGGCCAAACAGCTGTTTCTCACGCAAGATCTTAGAGGTGAAAGAGCAAGTGCAGTGTGTGCCTTCTGGGCTGGTGGCTGAAATCGAGGAGAAAGGAAGGCCAGCAGCGTGGAGGGGGCCCACAAGTAGGAGGGTTCTACGCGGTTCCAGCACAGACTCCACCTGGGTGCTTGCCAGATCCCAGCTTACACTCACCTCCTGCACTGATAACACTCTCTTTTCTCTTGACCAGTGTATCACTGGAGAAGTATTTACTCACTCATTCAACCAATATCTAACTCAATTTATACTCACTCCCTTTGAAATCTCATCTATTCACATGGCTTTCAACACCATCTACACACTAGGACTCCCAACCTCACCCCTCCTGCTCAGCCCTTCCTCACTCTAACTCCTACACAACATCTTCTGAGGCATCCCAAATTTAATCTGTCCAGATAGAACTCCTAGACTGCCCTGAGAAACTTGTACCATCTCATCTCTGTTGATGGAAATGCCAACTCTCCATTCATCCAGGCTGAAAATCTTGGGGGCATCCTTTACTCCTCTCTTTCTCTCACATCCCACATCCAATCCATCAGCAAATCCTGTTGGCTCAACCTTCAACGTATCCCTAGAAGCTATTTCTTGCCACCTCCCCTGCCACCATCTGATCTGAGCCATCGTCTCTCCCCGAGATTATTGCATAACAGGCTCACCTTTCTCCTTGACCCCTCCTCCCCCCGGCCCCTCTTTAGAGTGGAAGCCACAATCCTTCCAATGTCTTGACTTCCTCCTTGACCCCTCCCCTAGCTCACACTGTCCCAGCCCCAGTGGCCTCCTCGCTGCTACCACAGTAGGCACGACCCTAACCAAGGCCCACCTGAGATGTTCCACAGCTTGCTTCACACGGCTCATTCCCTCATCTCTTTAAAGACTTTGCTCAAATGTCACCTTCGAAATGGAGGCATCATCACCCTTTTTAAACCTGTAACTAGCCTTCTTCTCCATCAAACTCCCATCCGCCAATCCCCATCGTCTGTTCTCCCCTACCATACGCTGTAATTGGCTTCTTGACTGGATGTGTTAATTGTCTCTCTCCTGCACTAAAAGGTACGCGGCAGGAGGGCAGGGCTGTGTGTTTTGTTTTCTGGGGTTCACTTAGCTCAGAGATCAGTGCCCACCCTTATTGAAGGGTGAGTGGGTGCCCTACACGGGCCAGGCTTTGTGCTAATTCTCAGTTTACAGAGATGAACGAGACACACATGGCCTCTGGCCCCATGGAGCCTGCGTTCTCATAGCTGGATGCAGACAAACCAACCAACTACAAAGCACAAGACAGTGAGAGTGCCAGACAGTGAGAGTGCCCTGCAGAGCGGGAAACGGTGAGAGCGCCGCGCAGAGCGGGGGAAGGTGAGAGCGCCCTGCAGAGCAGGAGAACAGGAGACAGTGCTGTGACTGTGATTGGTGGTCTACGGTAGGGAGTTAGGGATGGTTCTTCCGGGGAGGTGATGCTTCATAGCAAGATTGGAGAAAAAGAGCATATTTGACCTCTACTTATATGTAATGCACGTATATCATGGTGTAGTCGTAAAAGCAAACTTTACAAAAGCATTTCCATAGCACTGAGGAAGGTGAGGAGTGTTCTGGACCGAGGAGGTGGTATATGCTGCTGGCGGGACCCCAGAGGGCAAGTTACAAGTATGGCGGGATGCCGGTCTCGAGGCTGCAGGAAAGGACAAAAGGGCTTCATCAAGTTGCTGAAGAATCATTGCGTTGAGAGCGACTCCAGCCCACTGTCTGGTGCAGTGGAGCAGGGACTGAATACTTGGTAAGTGTTTCACTGTTGATTTTAAAATGGAAAATAAATTCTATCTCCTAAGTAATTCCAACTGTAACAATCAAAATTTTAAGAGACAATAATGCCCAACTGTATTTTTTAAATTAAAATAATGACTCACTTGTTGTGTAATGAGATTTGATTTTGCTGGTACTGGCAAAAATCTTCCTACTAAAGCAGTCATTGGTTTAGGGACATCTGTAAGGAAGACAACGAAAAATTAATTGTAGTATGTGTCGTTCCTCTTCCACTTACACAGGGAAGAAAGTGCCACAGTCCATTATGAACGTCTCCTGTGCAAAGTTATGTAAACTTATCTTGATCCTAGTTATGTTTTTATTCTCTGAAACCTTTCGAGTCAGTGAATTTTTATTTTACTTAATACACCCATGTTTCTTTTCTTTGTTTGCAGGGATGGTCATAAAGCTACTTGATCTGAGCTTCCAGGGATAGTCCTACTATACTAAAACAACGTTCTTACTGCTCCTGTTCCCAAGCTGTGTGCCAGAATGCCCTGGGTGCCACAGCAAACTCACGAGGGCAGCACTGGATTAAAAATTTTTTTGAGACAGGGTCTTGCTATGTGGTCCAGGCTGTCTTCAAACTCCTAGGCTCAAGCAATCCTCCTGCCTCAGCCTCCCAAGTAGCTGGGCCTATAGCCACACCCAGCTTCCACTGGATGTTTCGTTTTGTTTTGTTTCGTTTTTGCTTTTTTGAGATAGGGTCTTGCTCTGTTGCCCAGGCTGGAGTGTAGTGGCACTACCATGACTCACTGCAGCCTTGACCTCCCAGGCTTAAGCTATCCTCCTTCCTCAGCCTTCCCAGTTGCTGAGACCATAGGCATGTGCCACAGTGCTGGGCTAATGTTTTCATTTTTTGTAGAGACAGGGTCTCACCTTGTTGATCAGGTTGATCTTAAAACTCCTAGGCTCAAGCTATCCTCCTGCCTGGACTCGCAAAGTGCTGAGATTACAGATGTGAGTCACCACTCCCGGCCAGTATTTTATGTTTTCAAAGGAAGCCCAAAGACATCTATTGGATACCATATAAACTACATTTTTTTTTTTTTTAGATAGGGTCTCACTTTGTCACCCAGGCTGAAATGCAGTGGCATGATCTCAGCTCACTGCAGCCTCGACCTCCTGGGCTCAAACGATTCTCCCACCTCAGCTCCCCCAAGTAGCTGGAACTACAGGTGTACACCACCACACCCAGCTGATTTTTTTGTGTTTTTTGTAGACACAGGGTTTCACCATGGGGCCCAGGCTGGTCTTAAACTCCTGAGCTCAAGTGATCCACCTGTGCCAAAGCGCTGGGACTACAGGCGTGAGCCACTGCGTCTGACACTACTTTCAGTTTATGTGTATTCCTTTTTTTCCACATGGTTACTAAGTTGTTTGCATATAAATACTTACTAAGCTATTTAGACCAAACTACTTCATACTGGAACTGAAAGGCACTTCTTTGGTTTCCAAGAGCCATGAAAAACATTCTTAAGACACTAGGGGTACGTAAGCCTCCGTGCATGAGTTCCAGCAGAAGGAGAAATGTGTCTTACTCTCCTGAAGCACCTGAACACATTTCCTTCTCAGGCCTAGGTGTCCTGTGAGTAAGGAAACTCAGATGCAGGCAACAGGGTACATGTATTTTATGGTGATGTTTAATATGGTGCACAGCATAACAAAGGAGATGCAGGTGGGGGGGATGATTATATGATTAGGAAATTGAACTGGAAACATTATATAAATCTCTCTTCCTACAGACCTTAAGGCACCAGGATTTTGTCACGTGCCAGGAGGAAGGGGAGCAGGAAAGAACTTCTCGCTGCCTGTAGCGATCACAGATGCAGCACTGAGTTAAACAAAATGAGGCCAAAGCCCCAATCTCAGCTTCTTCACTGTGAAAAAGTAAATGTCTTGAGCATATTTATTCTGTTCCCGGATAGGGAGACAATCAGGACGCAATGGAGAGATAAGGAGTCACACGTTGTCTTTCTGCCCTGGACTTCAAAGGCCAATGAAACTATATCTGGATTAGCTATCGGTTTCAAGCTGCAGGCAAGGTCAGCGAATCATCTGACCATGCGCACCCTCGTTAACTCAAGATCCAGAGTAATGTGATTATGTGCAGTCCACACAGAGAGGCCTAGTTTTCAAGAATTAGCATCTCACTTTTGTTAAACACAATCCTAAAATATGTCATTGACTCTTTCTCTAATCATCCATAAGGCATTTCAGAACAATCAAGTACTTACAGGTCATTTCTTATTATTGTGCCAGGTTATAAAAGTTTCTTAATGAATGAATGTCAGATAAATCATTTGACAGTTATTTCAGAACTCATGGTGATTAAAGCAGAATGACAGTTCTCATTGATTACACTGAAATGTTTACATTAAAATGTAGGCATTTTATACCACACCTCAAGTCAACCCATCAAGTCAATCTGGGAAAGGCTGATGTTTCAATCTAGGCACATCTAGGCACACCTACTTGCGGAACTCTTAACAACTCAGCGTTGGTCTGAGTCGTCACCTGTTAGGATCACAAAACTCTCAGCAGCGAGGGGACATGAAGGACAACTATCCAAGAATTTAAGATAGTCAGTACAGGGTATAAAAATTAGTCTATAATATATATAGTTGTCTATTCTTAGCTTACTAAAATGGACTACAACGTTTGCCAAATTGCCTATTTAATAGCCTAGTTGCCTATTTCACTTTATATACAAAGCCAAACATATTCACTTACCAACTTACATATATGACATAATTTTTAATCAATTAACTTTGTACCTGACTGTAGATAGTTATTTTGATCTTGATACTGAGGAACCAGGTGGAGCGCTTTTAGTTCTCTTGTTCCAGAATTGTCTATACACAGCATTTGTGTGCTCCCTTTCAACCGGCATATTACCTAGAATGAAAAAGAATGAACAGATTTCATTTTTGAAACATAACTCCAGTACTAATGATCCTAAATAAACTTACATCTGAGAAAATGGCTTTAATCCAGGAGTTATATTTTAACAGAAGACGGAAAACTATACATCTATCTTTGATTTCTTACTCTACACTAACATGCTCTTTGGAGATACTGAAGGGCAAAGCAAACTCCCAGAAATGCTTCCTGAGATGCGTTCAGTGTGCTCCCGCGCCTGTCTTTCTCCACAGGTGTCTGACCATGGAGAGGTAATGTGGGAATCAGGTAGCCGTGCCCCAGAGCTTCCTTTGCCCTGTCCTCACTCCACCATTGACATGAGCAGAAGTGAGGGCTGCTCTGCCGAGCCCCGGCCCATTTGGACCTGGTGGCCACTGAGGCCCTGGGCACTCACTTAGAATCCTCTGTAATTTTACTCCAGCTGCTCTTCCCTGCCACACACACGTCGTTATTTAATATATGGGGTTTTAAAAAACATCTGTTTTATTTCCTACAAGTACAGCTAAAAAGGTTAATCTAATCCAAGAATTGTAAAGTTCAAAGAAGCCACGTTGATCTGCTTGGGCCTGGGCAGCACTGTCAGACCCTCTTTGGATACTGACTGTAAATTAATGCTCGTGAGTCTGCCAGTCCATCTCCTCAGTCAAACAACAGCACTGAGGCGACTCACTGTGTGCCCAGCCCTGCTCTAGGCCTTGGTGCCTGGGGATACAAAGGCAAGGGACGCTGTGGTTTCTTCCTGCACACAGCTTCCAATTCTGCTGGCAGAACCACAACTACACAGAGAAGCTGCACTTTATATAATTACGTTGCTTATAATCCAGAGAGGAGAACCCAAATAATCATCAAAGACCAATGTTATCAAAGTAATACACATAGGGCCTACTGTGATAGCCACGTGCAGGTCACTGGGTCAAAACTCCACGTCATCCTGACATTTGATGACAGGCCAGCATTCATGTTCAACTGGAGTTTTATTTTATTTTGGAGCATAAAGTTAGAGCTACACACACACACACACACACACACACACACACACACACACACACACACACACGGGAAAGGCTCGGTGAACTCTGCAGACCTGCCTCTACCGCACACTTCTGGGCCCTACCCACAGGGGAGCCTCTGCCCTGCCCTCTGGGGAGTGTGCTAACATCACTCTATGGTCTGGGGAATTGGAGAGTTCTCATCCTGCTGACCTGCTTTTGGGGTGCTGGAAAAACTGCTATCAGAACCCATGGCCCCAAATAGAACCACTGACAGAGAGGCAAGCAGTAGCGTACACCACAGCTAAGCCAAAGTCGTGATGGGCTCGTTTTCAAGTATGTGCTTGTTAAAGTCTATGCCTTAGAGCTAGGGCCTCATTTCTAAGAAGAAAAAATTGCTGGGGGAAAGGCAATTATCGGTTCTTCGGACTCTTGGCACTTTGCTAAGGGAATGCAGGGGGTGAGGCTCCTCCCATTCCTAGCCCTTGCCACGGTTTGAGATATGGAGTCCTAGATGCACCACTTAACTATGAAGATCAATGTAGATGATGTAATATCTGTTTTCTTACCAATAAAGTGGGGATAAAAATAATACCTATCCTACAGAGTTGTTAGGAGGATTAAATAAAGGTGCCGAAATATTACATAAACCGCAGCTGTGGCTGATTACGTATCCTATGCAAGTGTTAGCTGTTCTCATGAGAGACTGGGAGGCACGGAGGAGGCAGCCTCTGAAGCCCCAAAACCACACCCCACAACCAATACTCCAAACCACAAGGCTCAGCTGAGTCCCTGGCCCCCAGCACTGCATTGGCTGATGTGATTTGTGCTTACTCTCCTTAACGAATACAGCAATGTCCTCATCATTGTTCAATTTGCTAAGATGGAGTAGAAATGAGAATCTCAGAGGTGAGCTGTGAAAGGCGCTAGCTGATGTCCCTGTTTTGCTAATGAGACAACCAAAAACGCTGCTCCAACACATACACAAAATGAAAAACGACAGAAACCATCTGTCGACTGAGTAATGACGGGGTCCGACATTTAACATAATGTTAGTCCTACACATCTTCTTTGGCATAATTACCATTGGGTTGGAATCTTTCTTATGAGAACAGCAGGAGGTGTCCTCTGGTTCCTGGGGCGATGGGAACTTGCAAGAGGATTCCTGAGCAAGAAGATTCTGGGAAGTTGCTTCTTCCGGATTATTACTTGTAATAGTACCACCTGCTTCCTTGATTTCAACCTAAAAAAAAGCAATCATTATTTTAGAGAACACATGGTGGACCCTGGCTCTTCCAGTTGCATGATCTAGAAGACTGAAACTCAGTTGTAAGTAAAAGTTACATTTTAAAGAAAAGAGAATCCTTACTTTGTGCCTCTTCCTCATTGGTGCTTATAAAACTATTAATTTCTCCCTGTGGTGGGGGCAACAAGAAGGGCTGACAAATCATCTGACCCACCTTCCTGGGGGCTTAGGACGCCGAGGACCAAAACCACCTGCCCATGAGGGGTGAAGGTGTGATTTTCATGTGGCACTTGTGTTGTTTCAAAAATACACCTAAGTAACTGAGAACAGTCCCCCGCTGGTCGTCTGCCTCTCGTGCTGCTTAACAGCGCCCCACTCTAATGAGCTGAAGGCCTGCTCTTCCTTCAAGTCACCTAAAATGCTGACCCTGCCTCACACTTTTTATTTTTTGAGCTGGATTTCGCTGTTGCCCAGGCTGGAGTGCAGTGGCGCCATCTCAGCTCACTGCAACCTCCACCTCCTGGGTTCAAGCAATTGTCCTGCCTCTGCCATCCAAGTAACTGGAATTACAGGCTCCAACCACCACGCCCAGCTAATTTTTGTATTTTTAATAAAGACGGAGTTTCACCATGTTGGCCAGGCTGGTCTTGAACTCCTGACCTCAGGTGACCCACCTGCCTCGGCCTCCCAAAGTTGCTGAGATTATGTGTGTGAGCCACCGCACCCGGCTCCATCACACATTCTTCCACCATGCTCAAGAGTTCAAATTAAATGTTCTAGTCGATTTTTTTTTCTCAAAAAGTCCAAAATCTTTGGTACTGTTTTAATATTATTGTGTGCTTATAGTAAGATTTGTATCTAGGTAGTAGCCCTTTCCTGCCTTAATAATAGGACAATAACAAATACGAAACAGTGGAGAGTCGGGAGTGGCTTCCGGCTTTGTTTTTGAGCTATCTTCTGTAACAACTGTCAACTTAATGACAAAATTACCAAAAATATGGAGATATACGCAGATAATACTGAAAATCAATAGAATTCTTAAAAGAAGTCCTCATGGTTAAACAAAAATTACCATCTGGATTGTTTCAAAATTGGGATACTGCTTTTAAAAATCTGTACGAATGTGAGGAGGACTGGGAAGCCCACACTTTGCATCCTCTCCCCACCCCTCCTCCTCCACTTGCACACGCACAAGCTGCGGGGACCAGACCACAGCGAGTCTCCCCGAAGGCCAGGAGGCAGGCCATAGAGTCCTTCCAAAAAGACAGTGGCTCTAAGGTAACATACTAAAGACCTCACATGAAAGTCACAGAGCAGGTGTCTTCCAAATGCAGCTCTTGACTCAAACTGGAGATTGTCTAGCCCAATAAAATCAGAGGCCCAAACAAATCGTAATTCCCATGGATGGGCAAATTACTCAGCACACAGACTAGCATCTAGGTATACATCTTAAAAGAAATAAAGTTTAGCTATATTTTAAGTAGCTTTAAATTTGATAGAAATATAGACAATTTAACATTTTCTTCTACTTGCTGCTTTGGGGGATGTGCCATGCACATCATCCCAGTTTAGATACTGCTATAATAAACACATCATTTCCTCAGTCCTATGCAACTAATATCTGAACTACTCATAGTAAAATTCCATTTCTGACCTTTCAAAACAAAGGTCAATATGTGGGAATGAATTTCTAGAAAAGAGAAATTAGCAATTTACCCTGAATATTTACTGGAAATAATTCCATTCTCTTTAAGGGTAAACATGTCCGTGCTGTATCTGTTTCATCTTATTAATGAATCAGAAAACAGTCAATAAAAATTTAAAAAGCAAAGTCTCTCCTTTAGTTTCTTAAACCAGCAATCTCTTAAAGTTGGATTACATTAAAAAGAATTTTACTATCTTTAAATCAGCAAATTCTCTTTTTCGTTTGTTTGTTTTTGTGAGACGGAGTCTTGCTTTGTTGCCCAGACTGGAGTGCAGTGGTGCGATCTCAGCTCACTGCAGCCTCCTCCTCCTGGGTTCAAGCGATTCTCCTGCCTCAGCCTCCTGAGTAGCTGGGATTACAGGTGCCCGCCACCACGCCCGACTACTTTTGTATTCTCTTCCTTGTTCTGATGAATGCTTGCCAACTCCACTCGGTGGGGAAGAGTCAAGCTAGGACCTACCGGTAGGAGGCGCTGAACACGAGTCCGGATGGGCAGCAAAATGCAGTTCCTAACATTTCAAGCCATCAGAGAAAGACCTCTGTCCCTGGAGAAGGCTGGGGGGGACTGGTGAGCTCTGTGGCTCCTCGGAGGACAGTGGAGGCCCCACCCTCTCCCCCTCCTTTTCCTGTACACTAAGCAGTGGCAATTACCATAACAGAAAACCAGAAGGGCAGAAAGCCAAGCTCCTGCTGCTCTGGCTTATGATACGCCGTCAGGCTCCAGCCATCTCAACACTGACTCCAACGTGTCCCACAAAGGCTTCATCTCCAGCTTACTAAAATGACTTAATGGATGAGTGGTCTAGTTTTCCAAGCTGGGTCCTTTTTAAGGGGTCAAGAACACATTTTCTGGGACCTTTTGTTTCCTTTGAAAACTGATTAGTTTTAGCAAGAACAAGGCGGAAAAAGATCCGTGGTCATCTATAGCTAGAGAGCAGTCTGCTGAGAATTGGCAAGCTTCTCTTTAGGCCCTGATTTACATCACATATGCTTGAAGAAACACTACTTATTAGCAAAGGGAAGATCTCACATCTTGCCTTCAAGGCTCAGCAAATCCAAGTATTAACTCTGAGTCCTTGCTGTGGATTCCAAGCCTGATAAAGTTAAAGAAAAATGCAGGATGCAAACACGCCAACAGTCCGCCACATTGCGTTTGTTTACACAGATACTAGTTACTAGCAGAAAGCGGGTCTCTCTCCTTAAGCCAAGGATAGCAACAGGGCCCGAGGGAACACACGTCCTAGCGTTCTCCCTCTTTATTTGTTGCCCGCCCTTTGCATGGTTAGGTCAGCTTTGGACGACTGGCGCAGGGCAGAATCCCATCCAGGGGGAAGGGCTTGGCTGGGCTGATGCATGCTGGATTAGGAAGAGGACAAAGAGTATACGGACTCCAGTGGGCTGTGTGCGGTGTCACCAGGGAAAATGCTTGGAGGGAGAAATGCTGGGGCAGACCAGCAGCCTCAGACGGGTTGGGGAAGGGATGAGGGGACAGCTGTGCCCATTCCCCAGGCGACTCTTACTGGGAACACCCGGACGCCCGGGTGGGCGGCTCCTTCGCGGACCCAGGCGCCCAGGGGCAGCACAGCGGAGCTGCAGTGCGGGGGCAGCAGCGAGGACAGGAAGTGCACGTTGCAGGCGGGTGGCGGCGGGGCCGGCAAGAGCGCGAGGTCGTCCAGCGCGCTGAGCTCGGGGATCCCGGCGTACTCCCCGAGGAGCTCCCCGCCGTCGCCGTCGGCCCCCTGGAGCTCCCCCTTGACCTGGCCCTGGCAGTCGGCTCCCAGCGCGGCGTCGAACGCCTGCAGCACGGGCACCTTGGGGTCCGCCGGGCCCAGGTACGCGTCTTTGAAGAGGTGGAACTCGTCCTCCTCGTGCTTCACCGGGGCCTTCAGGCCGATGTTCTCCGAAACGAACGGACTCTCGACGTTGAAGAGCTCGGTCACCATCGCATCCTCCGGGCTGGGCAGCCCGCCCACGAGAGGGCTCTCCTCCATGGCGCAGCGCGGCCGGGCGGGATGGCGAGGGCCGCGCACCTGCAACACGCGACCAGGTGAGAGGCGGCCAGGTGAGGGGACCAGGGAAGGGGGCGGTCAAGTGAGGG
>PVKV010033029.1:0-19134 GCA_004027835.1 Alouatta palliata
AAATAAATAAAAATAAAAAAAATTAAAAAAATAAAGTACAGCACATGCCCTATGGTTACAAACAATATGGAGTTGAAGACCAGCATGCCAAACTGCTGGGGCTGTGGGGCCAGCATGATGAGGATGAAGTGGATGCGGTCTGATATAGTCTGGCTCCGTGTCCCCACCCAAATCTCATCTTGAATTGTAATCTGAATTGTAATCCCCATGTGTCAGAGGGAGGACCTTATGGAAGGTGATTAGATCATGGAGGTGGTTTCCCCCATGCTGTTCTCATGGTGGTGAGTTCTCATGAGATCTGATGGTTTTGTGTCTGGCATGTGCCCTGCTGGCACTCATGCTCCTGTCACCCTGTGAAGAGGTGTCTTCTACCATGAATATAAGTTTCCTGAGGCTTTCCCAGACGTGCAGAACTATCGGTCAACTAAACCTCTTTTCTTTATAAATTACCTAGTCTTTGGATATCTTTCTTAGCAGTATGAGAATGGACTAATACAAGATCCATAGGTAGTTCAGGGAGCACTGCACACTGTTCACAGCCCCTCGATCAACTTCTGAAATGTTCTCCTGGAGCAGCTGCATCACAGTGAGGTCAAAGGACAAGAGGCTGGCAGGGCAGCAGTGTAGGATAAGAATGAATGTGAATAGAAATCAGAGGACCTTGGTGAGAATTCTGGTTCTGGCATTGACTGTTGCCTTGGGTACTTTTCTGTTGCTCAGTTTCCTCATCTGTGAAATAGGAATATTTCAGGTGCTATCTCATTGGAAGATTCTATGATAGTACTATAAAATGTGTACGCCTGGCCAGGTGCAGTGGCTCACACCTGTAATCCCAGCAATTTGGGAAGCTGAGGCGGGCAGATCATCTGAGGTCAGGAGTTTGAGACCAGCCTGGCCAACATGGTGAAACCCCATCTCTGCTAAAAATATAAAAAATTAGCTGGTGCAGTGGTGGGCACCTGTAATCCCAGCTACTCAGGAGGCTGAGGCAGGAGAATTGCTTGAACCCAGAAGGTGGAGGTTGCAGTGAGCTGACATTGTGCCATTGCACTCCAGCCTGGGTGACAGAGCGAGACTCCATCTCAAAAAAAAAAAAAAAAAAGATGTGTAGCCCTGTGCCTGGACACCTGAACATGGTAGTAACTGTCATAATTTGTGGCATTATAGTTATCTTTTTGAATCACCATCACCACCATTATCATCAGATGCACTCTAACTTCATTTGGAGGTATTTATTTATGCCCTCACTTCTTTACAAAAAGTGTTTAAGATGTGTTTAAGACAAAAAGAAAAGATTGAGCTTCAAATCTAGTTCCAGTTTTAGATTTTTCCTCTTCCTTTCCTGGTTTAGCAAAGGAGAAATTGGCCTTCTCACTTCCCCATCCCCCCTCCCCACCTTTCAACCACATGAGGAGGCTCTGTTTGATTACACTTCAGAAGCAGCCTCAGAACTTACTGTGCCAGTATCAAATAGGACAGAAGCGAGCTGTGGCAATGACCATGTCCTCACATGACAACATCTCCCCTGGGGCTCTGGTGCCTGCTCCCATGGGACCCACTCCCAGCTTCTGCCAGCCTGATTGATTTCCCAGCCAGCTGAGCTTCGAGATTCCCCCTAAGATCCACCGCCAGCCCTGTAAAGGCCTCCTCGTTGCCTCTGTCCTGAACCCTGCACTTAGCTCCAGATTGAAGAATTACTTGGAATAATATGCTGTGTCCTACATTGTCTCCCTTTGCAGGGCACCGGGCAGGCCCTTTGTCTTCCCTGCTGATCCAGCCACCCTCTGTGGCTTCCACGTGGAGGTCCTGACCAGGTCCCCATCCTCCATCCTCCTGGGCTGTCCTGACCACTCTGGTTGCCCTCCATGTCTCTTGGGGCTTGGCCTGTCAAGGATCTTGATTCACTCTGGACACTGACCCAGAGTTCGCCTGTAAAATCCCCACACTTGGCTCTTAGCAAGTGCTTATAAAGTCAGGAAGTATTTACAAAATGCTGCCATGGTATAAGGTGAAGTGCTCAAAGAAGTGAGGGCTAATGATGCACTGAGAATTATTTCTAAATTGAGGGCATAAAGAGTTACAGTTCTTTGATTTTAAAAAACAAAATGACTTTTAAGCAATGCATCAAATCTTGCTGTTGCCAGAGTTCTGTAACTTAATTTCCACCAGAATGGAAATAAATAGTCACTGAGAAAGCAGCTGGATGAGACCTGTGCTTGGTGATAACGTATTGAATACCAAGTTTTGTTTGTTTTTGTTTTTGTTTTTTGAGATGGAGTTTCACTCTTCTCCTCCAGGCTGGAGTTCAATGGCATGATTTTGGCTCACTGCAACCTCTGCCTCCTGGGTCCAAGCAATTCTCCTGCCTCAGCCTCCTAAGTAGTTGGAATTACAGGCATCCACCACCACACCTGGCTAATTTTTGTATTTTTTAGTAGAAACAGGGTTTCACCATGTTGGCTAGGCTGGTCTCGATCTCCTGACCTCAGGTGATCCACCCACTTGGGCCTCCCAAAGTGCTAGGATTACAGGGGTGAGCCACTGTGCCCAGTGGCCCTGGTGCTTTTCATATCTACAGTTTCAACCACTCACCACCAACCTCAAGGTCCTGTGTGTAATCCTGGCATGAATGAATGTAAATGGTACCTGCTGGCATTAGGTGTGTGAGAGTCAGAAGCATCCATTTCACCACTCAGGCCTGAGGCTCTGTATGTCTCACTACCCACCCTGCATCCCAGCCCTCACACAGCAACACTCATGAAAGCCACCAAAATTGTAACTAAAATATAACGGCTATGAGGACTGATCATGAGAGTTTTCATTTTTGACAAGCAGTTTCTATAACTGAGAAAGTTTTGGGCTAAACATGTTACCTATGGAAATTATTTCAGTGCATCATCCAGATTTCCCTGATAAGTAGCTACCATTCTTATTCTTAGCCCCATCTTATGGCAAAGGAAGTAGTGACACAGAGCTTCGGTACCTTGCCAGCATCATCAGACAGCCCGGCCCCAGGTCCTGAGCTTTATCCCTCATGAGTGTCAAGAGTGTTCTGTGTTTCTGCTGGGCACCGTGGCACACGCCTGTGGTCCCACCCACTCGAGAGGCTGAGGTGAGAGGATTGCTTGAGCCCAGGAGTTTGAGACCAGCCTGAGCAACACAGCGAGAACCCATCTCAAGAAAAAAGAAGGCCGGGCGTGGTGGCTCACGCCTGTAATCCCAGCACTTTGGGAGGCTGAGGCGGGTGGATCACAAGGTCAAGAGATCGAGACCATCCTGGTCAACATGGTGAAACTCCGTCTCTACTAAAAAATACAAAAATTAGCTGGGCGTGGTGGCACGTGCCTGTAGTCCCAGCTACTCGGGAGGCTGAGGCAGGAGAATTGCTTGAATCCAGGAGGCGGAGGTTGCGGTGAGCCGAGATCGCGCCATTGCACTCCAGCCTGGGTAACAAGAGCGAAACTCCGTCTCAAAAAAAAGAAAAAAAATTAGTCCAAATATCATGTAGAGTAAAAACATAAAAAAAAAAAAATTTATAGATTTCTATGTCTCTGGAATCCTCATTCAGGATACAGCAAAAAGACTGCTTATTGCAATAGAGAAAACACCAAGTGTCTCTCATACTGAATGTTTTTCCAGATTTCAGGCACTGTGATGAGCTTTCGTGTTTTCCAAATGTGGTCATTTCCCTTGTGTCAGTAAGAGCCAAATTATCTTGGTAAACAGGAGTTGCTAGTGGAATTTTTTTTTCTTTTTCAGCTAAATACTTTAGTGTAATATTATGGGAATTGTATAAATCTTTTCCTTTTTTTTTTTTTTTTGAGACAGTGTCTCACTCTGTCACCCAGGCTGGAGTGCAGTGGTGCAATCTCAGATCACTGCAACCTCTACTCACTGCAACCTCCAACTTCCGGGTTCAAGCGATTCTCCTGCCTCAGCCTCCCAAGTAGCTAGGACTACAGGGGTGTACCACCACACCCAGCTAATTTTTTATTTTTAGCAGAGACAGGATTTTACCATGTTTGCCAGGCTGGTCTCAAACTCCTGACCTCAGGTGATCCACCCGCCTCAGCCTCCCAAACTGCTGGGATTACAGGCATGAGCCACCATGCCTAGGCTGTTCTTCAGTTTTGTGCAATTAAAGACTAGAAGTTCAAGTCAAATACCCCAATAAAAAATAATCTACCCATCAGGTACCCAGCTTAAAATATTTTAGAGGTTAGGTAATCTCTAGATGAAAGAATAGGTTTCTAAATCATTTGGAATTAGGAATACAGTTTTTTCTCACACATGCATATTCCATCAAAGGAAGGAGACTCCAAAGCTAGCTCGTGGTTTTATAACCTCTTTAATTGAGCCTACAACATTCTTATTTCCTCTCTCCCAGTATTTCAAAGCTTCTGTAGACCAAGGGGTTCTGGGTCAGTATAGCAGAAGTCAGGAACACCTCCCCCAACCCCATGGTCCCACCCCACTGTGGCCTCAGAGATGAGAAAGTAAAGCTCTGAGTCCCAGGAGGGCAAGGGCCGTGCTTCGACTCAGTGCCTGGGGTAGTGAATGTGGCACACGGAGGAGGTGTGTGGGAAGGGCTGGTGAATGAAGGAGTTTTTGATCTGCAACTTCCGCCACTCACTGCCACAATTTCCACTCTCCCCACCCTGTTTCCAGCCTGGGGGTGAGGAATCCCTGGCTCTGAGCTGTGGCCTCAGAGAGGGGCTTTGCAGGTGGTGACTCTGAATTGAGGAGGAAGGAAAAAAGCTCAAAGAAATGTTTTCTTGGTAGAAACCTGATTGTGAGAATTCCATGTCAAGAAGCATGGCCCAGGATGTGAGGGCGATCTGGCTGTGACATCTGTCACCCCACTGATCGCCAGGGTTGATTCGGCTGATCTGGCTGGCTAGGTGGTGTCCCCTTCCTCCCTCACTGCTCCATGTGCCTCCCTCCTGAAGCTGCGTGCTCGGTCAAAGAGGACAACCATCCCCGATAGAGGAGGACTGGTCTTTAGTCAAGGGTATACGAGTAGCTGCGGTCCCCTGCTAGAACCTCCAAACCAGCTCAGAGCATGGCCCAGGCTCTTCCCAGGCTGGGAATCTGCAGGTCTAATCACTAGTGCCAGTGTGCCACTAAGTGGTTTCTGTCACCATCACCATTGATCCCCAATATGTTACTTTTGGAGTTGTCAGGCATCAAATGACCAACATTTTTTAAATACTTGTTTTTAATAAACATGCTTGCAAAACCAGATACATCCTTGCTGCCAAGTGTGAACAACACATGGTTGACGGCAGAGTTCAGACAACAAGTATTTGGAGCAGACCAGCTTGTAGACTCACAAGGCTAGGCACGCCATTCTTTGGGAAGAATTGTGCTGCCCTCCCCTAGGCAGCTAAGGAAAAACTTGCCATTCCCCCCAAGCTGCTCTCTTTCCTCTCTCCTTATCCCAATTCTGCAGAAAAAGGATTCAGGTCAATATAGTTCTTTAACGTAGACATCATCTATAGCATTTACATGCTTGACACTCAGGAAATAACTATTTTCACTTCCCCATATCTCCCAGTGTTCGCTTTTGCACTACTCTCTCTGCCTTGCCTGCAACAGTCTGCCCCTCTCCATCACCTGCCTAACTTGCTCTTCAGGGATTTCTTAATTGTGCCTCTTTCTGGGAAGGCTTCCCTAACCCACAAGACCGCACTTGGCATCCCTCCCATGTGTCCTCAATGCTCTGCTCTTCCCTATCATAGTTCCTGTCACTCTGTATTGCTGACTATTGTTAGCTACTTACTTATTGGTCAGACTGTAAGTTCCATAGAGCTAACACCTTGTGTGATCAAATAACTATTATATCTCCACTGTCTAAGACAGTTCTGGTCACATAACAGGTTCTAGAGGAATGAATGATGAAGACACAATAGCACAGTGGTGAGGCCTTCAAATGCTTCTAAGATTGAAATTAGCAACATTGCAAGCTGCAGAATCCCATGCCACATATGACCTGCTGCTCATTGATTCTTGCCTGATCACACCTGAGAAGAGGAAGATAATGGAGACGGAAGACTCGGGATGCTCAGGGCCCTGCTGGCCTTCAAAAAGCAGGACCCAGAGTATCCCAAGTCTTACCATGAATTGCTAAAAGAGAACCAGACATAGGTTTATTCCTTTGAAAGAAACCTGAACCAAGCCATTCCTCTGGACCATTCTTCCATCCACTGGACCAACAACTCATGGTTTGGAGGATTTTTGCTTAATGCAAGTGAGAAAACAGCCAGATCAAAAGGACTTCCAGGAGCAAAGACAGAAAACACACAGTGCATTAGACAACCAAAGTGGAGCTGGCTAACTAGATTTGACTCTAGTTGTGACCACACCATAGTGCCCCCTAAGCTTGGTGAAGAGAATAGTGCCCAACAGGCCAAAGAGAGCTGAAAGAGCCCTGAGGATGCTAAGCAGGTACTCCCTAACCCCTTGAGTGTAGGCATAGCCAGTGGTGATACAGTCAGACCCCAGAACTGTCATGTAGAGGAAGGCCAAGCCCAAGCCAGCTAAGAAGACCATCTGTCTGCAGTAGGCTTCCCATCCCTCACGGCACGTGCACAGCAGCCTTTGCATGTTTTGAGAGTGAAGACAAAACCTGTGGTTGTGGTCTGTTCTTCAAGGTTAAACTTGTGGTCCTTTGGCTCTTCGAAAGTCCTGGGCTTGTAGATGAATACATCATTGATTTCCCAGCAGTCCATTTCATCCAAAATAAAATCCAAATAAGCTTTACGTCAGTGCCTGTCCATCTCCCCTCAACCCATCCCCAGTCCCATCTGCTTCTTTGTTGGACAATTCCTGTGTACACTGATGACCTCCTACCCCAAGCACCTGTGTCTCTTTGCCTGAAGATCCCTCTCCAGCCACAGGAACATGAGGGGTGGGCTGTAAGTTGCCCTGAGAACAGCTCTCAGCAAAAGATGGACAAGAGTTGATGGATAAACATCCTAGTTTCCTTGGGCCTTGGTGGCACAGTTCTGAGGTATGTCCTACATAGTATCTCAAAAGGTCCCCAGAAGGATTAAGCCCAGTGGCCCTCAGTGGTAACCTATATATTAACACACCTTTTACTGGCTTTTCTCCCATCCCTGTCTCACTTCCCATTCCCTCGCCATGCTTCTTGGAATCACCTTCCAAATATTAATAGATCACTTTTCACCCCAAATCTTCATCTTAGGGATTACTCCTGAAAGAACCCAAACTAAAACATAGTCAAGCCAGGAAGATGGCACTGAAGGGAGGAGGAAGAGGAGGACAAATTTTGCCAGAGACAAAATGTCACATGCTTGGAACTCAGTCATGAGCTCCAGGAAATAGTGATAAATATTTCCTTTGATTACTTTTCTGAAGAAACAGATATTTATGCAAAAAAGGCTAAATACCTTTCAGTCTTCCAGGATAGAAAAGACAATGATTATATGTAGATTAAAAAATACATAACCACTTGCGAGGGGTAGTTAGTGCAAATTAAGACAAATCCTGCAAAGGACTAGAGGAGCCAAACAGGACTGTGGAGGAAAGACAAAGGGGCAGGTGGGCCAGATCCGTTCTAGATCAAGAAGTGTGAGAAGAATGAAGCTCTTAATTGTAGAAATGAATGTATTGCCAGAACAGTTTTTAAAAAGATCACAATGACAACCACAATGAAAAAAATAGCTGACATTGACTTAAGTTTTACTATATGCCAGGGAGTAAAATTGGTGTTTATATAAACTATCTTATTTAATTCTCACAATATCCCTATGACTTCACTTGTTTCATTGTCCTTAATTTACAGAGAGTGAGACAGAGAATGTGAATAAACTAACCTTGCATGGCCACACAGGTAACAGCCACAGAGGGGAAGGAGATACCTTATTCTATCTATCCATCTATCTGCTTACATATCTATTCATCCATCATCTAAATATGTATCTCTATCTAGCTCTCCAAACACATATATTTTATTTATGCAATGAGATCTGGTGGACTTTAATTGCAAAATAACTTGAGAGAAAAGAGAATTAATTGTAAGAAGTACAGAAAAAGAAACTGAGAGCAGAGCAATTCCTGGACTGTGCTGTACCAGGCAGATGGGCAGCACGGTCAGTATGCAATGCTGGCTCTTTCTTTGAGAGAATGAGGTCATATACTGGCAAGGCCCCCTTTCTTTTATTCCCACCATAGTGTTCGGGAATTTCTGATTAAAAAAAAATACACTTGATAGCAGGAATGACCAATTCATCCTATTGTCTTCACCAAAGAACAGCCCATACTCTGACACGGTAGCTTCTCTAGTATCTTTAGGGGAGGAGGTTCATAAGTGAAATAGGAGGAGTAATTTGCCCCCAGGACTGTGGGAGAGGTGTCGTATACTGCACAGTCCCATGGGGTCTCAGTCTCTCTGAATGGAGCCCCCAGAGTTATGCAGTGCACAACCTGTGTATAAGGCAGCCCTGCCTGCTTTCACCAATAAGATCAGCCCTATGAACCGCACGACCAACGGCACAGCTGGAGCCCTCTCATTTGTCACTGTTTCTAGGCACATTTGCAAATAAAATGTTGAGATTATGATCAGATCTGATTATGATCAGAACTTTCAAGAGTTCTGGAAAGAAACACTGACATAAAGAAGAAAAGTACAGGAGCTGCCTCTGAGTCTGCATTACTTTGAATGTTCACAGCCTCTTGTTGCCTTTCTAGGAAGTTCTTCACTGTGTGTTGCTGGGGTTTTATAGCCAACTGGGGAACTAGCTGACAAACCCTGGACAGAAATAGAAACTACACAAAGTGAAACCAAGTTCCTTCCAAGAATGAAACAACAACCAGTCACATGAGATGCCCATGTCATCACCTGACCCACAGATGGAAGAGCAAATATATCGAAGATCTGGTCCATCTGCCAGACTGTTGCATTCATTCCTGTAAGTGAAAGGAAGGAAACATTGCAGCCTGATGGGTGAGTCCTTCCTTCTGCTGAATTTAACATCATGCACTTCCTAGATGTGCTAGCCATGAAATTATGGTGAAAACAGGAAAGATCCCTTTGGGTTTAACTATAGGTTAGTCATAGGATTTGCAACCAAGAAAAGACCTTCAAGATCAATTCTATTAGAACTTGGACAATTAACAGATTTTTTTAAAAACTGAGAAACAGAGAAACTATGTTATTTGTAGCTAATTATTTTAACTTCCATCTCATCATTCTTTCCCAACACAGCTCACTATCTTAGCAACAATAATAGTGTTAACAGCCATTATTATAACCAACATGTTTGTCAGGGGAGAAAGGTGACAGGAGGAGGCTACAGGACAGAATTAGTTGAACATCTACTCTGTGCCAGGCAGCAGCGCTAAGCTTTCTACATGTATGCATCCCACTCCTCACGACAACTCGTACAGGTCAATAGTGTTTCCTTTTCACAGATTACAAAACTGAGGCACACAGAGGTGATTTTATTTGTTCAAAGTCACAGAGGGCACATGGCTGAGCTGAGATTCAAACCAAAGTAGTGTGACTACCAAGCTGATCATCTTAACTATTCCACCATCATCGAAGGATATACTTACAAGATTGTTTTTTAAATCGTAATAGACCGGGCGTGGTGGCTCACGCCTGTAATCCAAGCACTTTGGAGGCCAAGGCAGGCGGATCACCTGAGGTCAGGAGTTCAAGACCAGCCTGACCAACATGGTGAAACCCTGTCCTTAAAAAAAAAAAAAAACAAAAAAAAGTAATAAATTCTGTCCTTTATCTTTTTTTAATTTAATTAACAGAGATAGGAAGACTTTCTTCACTCAGAGACAGAGGTCACCGTGTCACTTGGCTTCTACCCACATAGCTGTTTTATTTTAGGTGCTGTTATTTAAGCCGGAATACATCCAAATAAGTATAGTTAAAAAGAAAACATGATGATAAGGGTTCCTAGTCTTTGCAAGGCGGGATTTCTGTAGACTCCTCCCTAAGAGCTCCCTTTATCTTGGCCATCGATGCTCACAAACATTTTCTAGCAGACTACCAACCACGCAAATAGAGGGTAGGGTGAGATCTTCAGCTTTAAGTTGGCAATGTGTATATATTTCTATGTGAATAATCCAAGTTTTGCAAATGGAAGAAAAAGCAAAAATGCCAGATTCTTTCATTTATCTCTATTACTAAAACACATTTTTTTACCTTATTATCAATGATAATTGACAGTCACACTTGGAGATTAATTTTTTTTTTTTGAAAGAGGAAGCTTTATCATTGGCCAGAATTAAGAAATATAAATCTCTTTTCTTTTTCTTTTTTCTTTTTTCTTTTGTAGAGACAGTGTTTCCCTATGTTGCCCAGGCTGGCCTTAAACTCCAGACCTCAAGCCATCCTCCCACCTTGGCCTCCCGAAGTTCCAGGATTACAGGCATGAGCCACGAAGCCTGGCCAATAAATCTTTTAATTTATTTATTTTCCAGGCCTAAAATTGCCAAGGAACTTCTATGATACATTTTGAGAGGCTTCTCTCCTAAAAGTACAGTCTATATACTCTTTAGATAATACAGTATCAACCAATTCTTAGGTGCTTCCTATACGCACATATAGTGTTAAGTGCTTTCCAAATCCTGTATTTCATAGAATCCTTCCCAAAGCTGAGTGTGTGAGTGTGTGTGTGCATGCACGCGCGTGTGTGACTTTATTTCCCTCATTCTGCAGATGAGAAAAGTCAAGTAACTTGCCCTGGAGTATTCATCTAGTAAGAGGCATGGCTGGTTTTAGCGAAATTCAAACTCAAACCTATGTCTGCATTGACTCCAAATAACATGTTCCTAAAGGCTGTTATTTGCCTCTCTCAGAGCCCCGATTGCCTTGTCAGCTCTCTACTGCTCAGCTGATCAGAGGACTAGTACCCACAGCGGTACCACTCACCAACCAGTTAGCCTCCATTGTCACCATCAGCTCACAATCCAGTCCCTCTGAATGGTGATGGTCAGCGCCGTGCCGGCCAGAATCGCCAAGGCCACCAGGGTGGTCACCAGTGCACAGCAGGCCACCTGCCGAAGGAGGGGAAAGGGAGTTTGGAACCCGAGAATAGACTTTCTGGCTCCACTGTTAATGCTAAGTATTTTCTTCCTCCCACCCCATCAGAGCCAGAGCAGATGCTAGTTTGTACCTTGTGGACACAGACTCTGCTGTTCTATTGCCTTCAGGTCAGTGGGATTTCAGCTCAGACTCACAAATTAGGGGAGAGGAAAACACTGAGGAATGATTAGCCTGATCCCAAACCAGTGAGCAGGGCCACAAAGAAAACACTAGCTGGTGGACATTCAGCACTCTCACTGGTGGTGCAGGGACATGGGAGACACTCACAGTGAGCCAGCTGTGCGGGATTTGCTCCATCTGCCTCTTGCAGGGGAGCACGAGCATCAGGATGGTGCAACAGGTGGTGGCAAAGGCGTTCTGAGTGACGAAGGCGTTCTGAGCAAAGAGCGAGGTGTAAGCAACTGCGAATGGAAACACCTGGCCCAATCTTTACTCTCAGTTTTAACAGGCAGGTCACAGCCATATCATTTAATGGAGAGAAGGCTGGGCACGGTGGCTCACGACTGTAATCTCAGCACTTTGGGAGGCCAAGGCAGGCAGGAGTTCCAGACAAGCCTGGCCAACATGGCGAAACCCCATCTCTACTAACAATAGAAAAATTAGCCAGGCACAATGGCACGCACCTATAATTCCAGCTGTTCGTGAGGCTGAGGCATGAGAATCGCTTGAACAAGGGAGGCAGAGGTTGCAGAGAGCCAACATCATGCCACTGCACTCCAGCCTGGGCGACAGAACGAGACCCTGTCTCAAAAAAATAAAATAGAATAAAAATTAATGCAGAGTAGTTGCATGTGACCAAATCTCTATGCAGCCAGGGTTAGCATTTCCATTGGTGATCACAGGCTTAGGTAGGAAGCAAAAAGCAGACTTGAGCTCACTAAAGACAAAGCCTTTGCAACCAGAAGAGTAAAAAGCTGGACTCTGCAAGTGAGTGCAAACATATTTGAGAGACAGATCACGTGAAAAGCTGGATTCTACGTAAGTCAAGAAACTTAAAATGTTCTAGTGCTACATTTTTTTTTTTTTTTTTGAGACGGAGTTTCGCTCTTGTTACCCAGGCTGGAGTGCAATGGCGCCATCTCGGCTCACCGCAACCTCCGCCTCCTGGGTTCAAGCAATTCTCCTGTCTCAGCCTCCCGAGTAGCTGGGACTACAGGCACGTTCTAGTGCTACATTACACTCTCCTGGATTTAATTTGCAACAGCAGTTAACCAATTTAGTCTAAAGACCAGCACACCAGATTTTTTAATCAGCTAATGTTTTCAATGGTGTGGCTTCAGAGAATGCCTTTTCATGGTAGGAGAAAAGTCATACCCTCCATGGTAAAAGGAAAACAATCATGTTGACTAGAAATAAAAGAATAGGAGAAACATAAAATAGCCTCCATTCTTATTGAACAAAAAAAGCTTAAAGAGATAGTTTAGCCAAAAGCTAAAAGTCGATCTATCTACATTTGAGCAAATAAGTCTCCAGATACTAATGATTAGTTTAGACAGATGACCCAGTCCAAAAAATCATTTACACAAATAAATTGCCTCTAATAAAAACAACACAAATATATTATACATAGGTAATGCCAAAATATTGAAAGCATTTTTTAGGAATTTGATATTAAAAACCTACACTTAGCAAAAATCTAAAAACTACATTAAGATATTTTACATGTAGAATCAGAGAATAATGACACAAAGCTGGATAACTTTTTCTTTTCTTTTCTTTTCTTTTTTTCAGACGGAGTCTCGCTGTGTCACCCAGGCTGGAGTGCAGTGGTGTGATCTCGCCTCACTGCGACCTCTCCCTCCCAGGTTCAAGCAATTATCTGCCTCAGCCTCCTGAGTAGCTGGGATTACAGGTGCTCACCACCAAGCCCAGCTAATTTTTGTATTTTTAGTAGAGACGAGGTTTCACCATCTTGGCCAGGCTGGTCTTGAACTCCTAACCATGTGATCCACCTGCTTCGGCCTCTCAAAGTGCTGGGATTATAGTCATGAGCCACCATGCCCGGCCTGTATAACTTTTTCTAGTTTTTAACTTATGTCCTTTTGCTATTAAGTTCATAGCAATTTATGAATTTTATTTCACAAAATAAACCAAAAAAGCCAGTGAAGTCATAATATGCCACATAAATATGTATGTCACAGGTAAGAGTGTTATCTTTATTTCTTGGTTTCTTGTCAATACAATCACCAATTAAGACCCCAAATATTAATCCAGATCCAGCCAGCACTAAGCCAAACACTGCTGATAAAAGCAGATTATGTCCATATAATTCTATCAGAAACAGACATGGCAAAGTGCCACATTCGGTCTCCTGGCAAGGCAGTACAGGCAAAGCATGTTTTAATCATTGACCTAAAAGATGGATCAAAGATAAAATCCAGAAAGATGCATTTCTCCCAAAGGACATATAATATGCACGATTACAAAACAGAATATCAAAATTATACTTTTATGCAATATGTCTATAACTTTATTTTTGTGCTATATAGTTTTAAATTTTAAAAGCTGAAGAGAATCTATTTTAAAATCTTAAAACCTTCAAAAGTCAATAAGATAATGAGAAGATATCAGACAAACGCTTCAAAGAACATGAGAACTCCAAGAACAAAGCCCAGAGGGCCCCGAGAACATCTGCTGCTTCCAAAGCCACAGCTGTGAAACAGAACAGCAGGTTCGTTGTCCTCAGAAAGACAAACTACAGAAGTCCATGCTACCAAAGATGGGGACTAAGATAAACCAGTTCCCATTGTAAGCTGAGATCCCATGTAATTACATCCTAAGTGTAAGCAAGGGTAAACTTGAAGTAAACTGACACTCACGTGGATTTGTCGTCCAGTTCTACCTCCTCCGGGGCCAGGAAATCTCACACCTTCAATGTGGATTAAAGTGTTACCAAATGACTAGTGTGCAGGATGCATCTGGTAGAAGCTAATTAAAATTATCTCTAAAGGAATATGCCACCATCTTTGGCTTCAGAGTATTCCTACAATAATAATAAAATAAAAAATTTTATAAAATAATATAAAAATTGTTATTATTTTGAGAATGGATCTCACTCTCGTCTCCCAGGATGAGAGCAATAATGCAATCATAGCTCACTGCAGCCTCAACCTCCCAGGCTCAAGAGATCCTCCCACCTCAGCCTCCCAAGTAGCTGGGACTAAGGCATGCACCATGATACCCAGCTAATTTTTTTTTTTTTTTTTTTTGTAGAGATGGAGTCTCGCTATGTTGCCCATGCTGGTCTCCTGGGCTCAAGCAATACTTCTACGTTGGCCTCCCAAAGTGTTGGGATTACAAGTGTAAGCAACCACACCCAGCCTTTATAATTATTCATTATATTTATTCCAACACATGTTTTTATACACCTGCCTCTAATCTATTTTCTTTTTTTAATTTTTTTTTTTTTTTTTTTGAGATGGAGTCTCACTCTGTCACCCAGGCTGGAGGGCAGTGGCACAATCTTAGCTCACTGCAACCTCCACCTCCTGGGTTCAAGCGATTCTCTGGCCTCAGCTTCCTGAGTAGCTAGGATTACAGGCATGCACCACCATGCCCAGCTAATTTTTGTATTTTGAATAGAGACAGGATTTCACCATGTTGGCCAGGCTGGTCTTGAACTCCTGACCTCGTGATCTGCCTACCTTGGCCTCCCAAAATTCTGGGATTACAGCTGTGAGCCACTGCACCTAGCCCTTCCATTTTGTTCATAAAGGTTTTCCTAAAAGAAATACAAGAAATCTGCTGGACACAGTGGCTCATGCCTGTAATGAGCCACCACACCCAGCCACCTTCCTCTATTTGTTCTATATTTGATAATTCAAACATATTTAAACAAAAATACACATTTTTGCATCTAATATTTTGAAACATCCAAATGTCCTTAATACTGTGGTTCTCTTAACCATCCAAAGACAAAACATTAATTTCATTCTGATTCCTCTTACCCATATTGATAAGGCACAGCTTACAAAAATAAAAAATCTTGGACTCATGAGGTAGATCAAAGTTGCTCCTAAAACACATGTATTTAAACCATAAGCATTATTAAATAATAAATATATATACATATTTATTTGGAGCAAATTTTGCCAGTTAATCAGAAAGAGTAAAATGCTGTTTAGCATGAATTTGCTTTTAGAGAGTAGACCAGTGCTGGATAAAAATACAAGCACCAAGTTAGGGAATCCTCAGGGATTTTGTTTTCTTTTAACAAAGTTGTTTTCATTCGTTTGTCACTGAGTGACTAAGGGGAAAGTATCCACCTGTATCCCTTTTCTTCTATTTTTATTTATTTATTTATTTTTGAGATGGAGTCTCACTCTGTAGCCCAGGCTAGAGTGCAATGGCACAATCTTGGCTCACTACAATTTCCGCCTCCCAGGTTCAAGTGATTCTCCTGCCTCAGCCTCCCGAGTAGCTGGGACTACTCGGTGGCATGCACCACAACGCCTGGCTAAATATTTTTTATTTTTAGTAGAGACAAGAGTTTCACCATGTTGGCCAGGCTGGTCTTGAACTCCTGACCTCAGGTGATTCACCCACCTCAGTCTCCCAAAGTACTGAGATTACAGGCGTGAGCCACCATGCCCAGTCCCTTTGCTTAAGGCTAGAGATAGAGAAATAAGCAAGGATTTCCATTGCCATATGTGCCATAAAGGAAGTAGCTCAGAATGTAATGGAAGAATGTAGAAATGGCAACCAGCTCAACTGTGAAGGCAGGACAAGGGCTTTCAGTGGAAACTGTCCCAGGGCAATATCTGAGGGCCAAGAAGGAACTGACCTAGCAAATGAGTATCAGGGATAGAGACAGCTCTCCAGGTTGGGAGAACAGTGGGTACAGAGGCCTTGAAAAGAGAAAGCATAACTGCAGACAAGATCCAGAGGTTGGGGTGTAAGGTCCAAACGTCAAAGAGGGATAAGAAAGGGAAGGGATGAAGCAAGTCCGAAAAGAGACTCTCCTTTACCCAGAGGAGCAGGAAGGAGTGGTGGATCACCAAAGCTTCTGTGCCCTGATATGGTTTGGCTGTGTCCCCACCCAAATCTCAACTTGAGTTGTATCTCCCAGAATTCTCACATAATGTGGAGGGACCCAGGGGGAGGTAACTGAATCACGGGGACCAGTCTTTCCCATGCTATTCTTGTGGTAGTAAATAAGTCTCACAAGATCTGATGGGTTTATCAGGGGTTTCTGCTTTTACTTCTTCCTCATTTTTCTCTTGCTGCCGCCATGTAAGAAGTGCCTTTCACCTCCCACCATAATTCTGAGGCCTCCTCAGCCATGTGGAACTGGAAGTCCAATTAAACCTCTTTTTCTTCCCAGTGCCAGGTATGTCTTTATCAGCAGTGTGAAAATGGACTAATACAGTCCTCTGGATTCTCAGCTGCAGGGGGTCTCCTCTCCAGTCTTTCAACACAGCCACCCCACACCTCCCCCACAGAGCTGGGGCAGGACTCCTCTCCTGCTTCCTCTTGCCCATCCTAACCATCACTCCTTATTTTCACCTTTCTGATGCCAATCAGAAATGGGGGTCTTATTTAGATCTTTAGTGACACAGAAAACACAGTCATCAGTGCAGAGTGTGGGAAAGTTGTGGATCAGACCCCAATCTGGCCAGGCACTGGCATCCCAGTCTTCCTTCACATGCCCTGCAATCTCACGTGTGTCTTTCTGGTTTTAGAGAGTCCTGCTGAAAACCCTCTTTATGGCTCTCACTACCTTCTACCCTACCTCGTCACTACATTGTCTATGGAGCCTACCACCGATTCAGAGCCATCATTGCAACCTTCACTAGACTAGCCCTGCTATAGTGGCAGGGATTCCATGTCTGCTCCTTCCTTCCTTCCTTCCTTCCTTCCTTCCTCCCCTCCTCCCTTCCTTTCTTTCTTTTCTTTCCTTCTTTCTTCCTTCCTTTCTCCTGTCCTTCCTTCCCACCTGCCCTCTTGTATGTATTCATGTATTCAGGGGATAAACACACTGGGGATAAAGTGATAAGAGAGCTGGAGAGAGTTCTTATACTTACAGCCCAGGGATAACAGACAACAGACCATGAATTACAACCCAATGTGATGAGTTACAGATTAGACAGGGCACGGTGCCACCCCATCACCCTAGAAACTACTCATGGAGGAACCATGGCAGGTCACTCAAAAGGCCCTCTGGAACCTAAAGATTGGCATACGGCACTGAGGAAGGACATTGACACTGGCCATGTCATCCCCTGACACAGAAGCACTGCCCAGCCACCCACCCCAACACTGAAACAAGTGCCTAGGGTCATTCATACCCAAAGAAGTCACCAACCCTGTGGCCTCTCCCCAGGTGCACCCTCTGTGCTTCAGCACCTCAGCAATGCCTGAGGCATAAGGGTTTTGCTGTCACTCCACACCCCAGCACTGGACAAATCCTCCAGTGACAGAAACTACATTGAAGTGCTGGAACGCCTGTCTGCTCAGCTCAGCTCTTCTGGCCCATTGCTTGTGGAAACAGCTTCTTGGGAGCTAGCCTGCCACATCAGGAATTCTCCAGAATGTGTCAGGATCTTCTGTCCGGCCCAGCCTGGGGAGAGGATCTGGCCAGGGGGCAGATCACCCCTCACTGACTAGTCTCCCTTCAAAGTCTCGGCACCATGGTGGGTTCCCAGGCTGGGCTTGCGCTTCTCTTGTCCGCTGACTTTCCCACTTCCCTAAATAACCTCTCTCTCCTGAAAACTTTCCCACTCTCACTCTGCACGGATGACTGTGTTTCCCGTGTCACTAAAGATCTAAAGCATGGAAGAGGACTTCCTTGAGTTCTCATCCGCACACCTGCCCCACTGACACCTATACCCAGCCCCGGACTCTGCCTCCCCTCCTGTCTCCAGGCTCCTGGCACAGGCCAATTCCTCCCCACATCTGCCTTCCCTTCTAGAAGACATTAGTCCAGCCTTTCTCCCGCTCTGCTCATGTGTCCTCACACTTTCTCTTTACTAGGTCTTACAAACAAGCTGTTATTCCAAGTATCTCTTCAAAAAACAGCAACAGGCTTTTGGGTTTCAGCTGGGAGGAGGCCAAGGTACAAATTTCTTCAGTCGTCCTGAATCTGGATTCATCCAACACCAGCCGCCTCTGTCATGCTGCCGAAGTTCAACCCCAATGAGATCAAAGTCGTGTACCTGAGGTGCACCGGGTGAGAAGCGGGTGCCACATCTGCGCTGGCCCCCAAGATCGGCCCCCTGGGTCTGTCTGCAAAAAATGTCGGTGATGACATTGCCAAGGCAACCAGTGACTGAAAGGATCTGAGGATTACAGTGAAATTGACCGTTCAGAACAGACAGGCCCAGATTGAGGTGGTGCCTTCTGCCTCTGCCCTGATCATCAAAGCCCTCAAGGAACTGCCAGAGAGAGAAAGAAACAGAAAAACATTAAACACAGGGGAAATATCACTTTTGATGAGACTGTCAACATTGCTAGACAGATGCAGCACCGATCTTTAGCCAGAGAACTCTCTGGAACCATTAAAGAGATCCTGGGGACTGCCCAGTCTGTGGGCTGCAATGCTGATGGCCGCCACCCTCGTGACATCATAGATGGCATCAGCGGTGGTGCTGTGGAATGCCCAGCTAGTTAAAAAGCATGACAGAAAATATTTCAATAAAGGATCATTTGACAAAATCAAAAACAAAAAAACCAGCAACAACAACTTTCTCTTGCCTCCCCGTTCTCTTGGCTACTACCCTGGCTCTCTACGCACCCTTATTATCTTGAAAGGATCATTTGTTCTTGCTTCAATTCTCCCTTGAACCCACTCTGAACAACTTTCAACATATCTATCTACTTCCCACAAGGTCGTCTATGACCCCCACGAGGTTCAGTCCAGCCATCAGTTCTGAGTGCATCTCATCTCTGCATGTGACACCTTGCTCCCTTCCTCCTTTAAGAACTAGGCTTCACGCACCCCCTTCTCCTAGCCTTTCTCTTCCGACACTGGCCACTCCTTCTAGTGCCTCCGTTCCCAACCTCCTGCCTTTAGCGTCCTCAAGCATCTGGTCTTAGATGTCCTCTCCTCC
>PVKV010033030.1:0-19137 GCA_004027835.1 Alouatta palliata
TAAGGGAAAGAAACCAGTCATAAATGTTACATAATGTATGATTCAACTATTTGACGTTTTGGGAAAAGTAAAATTATGGAGACAGTAAATAGTTAAGTAATTGCCAGGGGTTGAAGAGGAGGGAGAGATGAACAGCCAGATTTTTAAGGCAGTGAGTATACACTGCATGATACTGTAATGGTAGACATATGTCATTGTATATTTGTCTAAATCTGTGTAATGGATAATACCATTCTGAAATCAGAAAGTGGTGATGGTTGCATAAGTCTGTGAAAGTAACAAAAACAACCACTGGAAAGTACATTTTAAAAGGCTAAATTTTATGGTATGCATAATATATCCCAAATAAAGCTATTATTTTTAAAAATAAAATGTGCCTGATACGAATTATTTTTGATTTAGAATATTTTAAGGGTAAATTTTAAAATGCTTAATGCTGTGTAATGAGATTTTTGAAAGCAATTTCAAGATGCTAATTTCTTAGAAACCGGAATAAAAAGTATACTATCTTTGCTCTAATTTTTCAGACCCAGAGGAGCTTCCTTATCTTTTCATTTACTGAATTGTCCATTTTAAAATTAGCACTCATTGAACTGAGAAAAAGTGTGTACTTTTGCAGATGGGTGAACTGAAGTCAACTGAATGAAATTGGAACTTTTAAATGATGTCCAAACTCTAAATTATAAAATGATAATACTATCCATTTTTAAAAACATCATTTCATTTTTCTGTCATGTTATTTTACTTTCAGAATACTGATAAGCCCAAAAAGTCAAGGAAAAATACTAACACTGTATCTTTCATCAGAAAGAAAAAAGATAGAATTTCTGTGCTGATTTTAAAATGTTAATTGTAACACAGTTGCCCTTTATAATCATGCGAACTTTTAGTTTTGCTCATTAATGCTTAATACATTCTGCTAATTTTGATTTATTAGAGTGTATTACCCAAAATTATTTGCTCAATGCTCTTTTTTTGCTCATTTTTGCTAGCATGTGGTAGAAATTTAATATATAACTTCCATTTGGTCTTTATAAAGTTGTAAATAAAACTGATCAGAGGATAACAGTATTGCTGGAACAAATAAAGGAATAAATACATTAAGTTGTCCTTTGGATAAATTCTCAATATGCTTAAAAATCACTGGGCTGTTTACACAGGAGTACATCACGTGAGATGCACAGTATATGCCCCATGTACTGTGTGCCTTGTACATAGTATGTTTACATGTTGAACCTCCCATCCTCAGTAGTAACCTGTCTTGATACACTCTTTCACCAGGTTTTTAGGGACCAAAGAGAAATATAAAGATCAGCCAAAAGTTTCCCAGAGTCACTGGGGTTGATGGAAAGTTAGAAAAGGACTGAGAATTCCCTCCCTACTGAGTAGGAATCTGCACCCCATTATCATTCACACACTGTGGTTTTAAGCAACTGCCAGGAGTTCTCCTCCCAAGTGGGAAAGGAATGGTGACATCTAACAGGGCTGGGTGCAGCCCCCGGAAGGGTCCCGTTGCGAATGAGCCCCATGAGGCTTCCTCAGGCTTCCTGTGAACCATGACTCATGAGGTGAATGAGCAACAGAAGGCTTCCACCACGCCACCCTTCCTCTTCTCTACACTGACACAGAAAATTTCCCACAAATACTGTGTGTAACCTGTTTCAGCATGCTGAGTTTGCATCTCTCACCCATCTCCATTTGAAATTGCCATTTTTCTCCATCTCCCCTACCCAACCCAAACGCCTTGCTATGAAGCAAAAATCTCTAAAGACATTTACCTTTTCCTCCTTCTACGTTCTTTGGCTATAGTTACACCTTTAAACTAAGGACAGGCTTATGCTTATTCATTTTTCACTATCTGGTGGGAAGTTAAAAATTCAAAGAAGTAACAGGAAAATAAGCGTTCATATTCCCATATATTAGAATTTACCCCTGGCATTACCACTAGAATTTCCAGTAAACATCTTGGTGTAGTGCTTCCAGTGTTCCTTTTGCTTTTTAAATCAGTTTTTGGTAACTAACACTACTTTTTCATAAATATTTAATACAATGAAAAACATGCAAGGACTAATGTAAAAAGAATTCACACTAAATCTCTGTATCCAGGAATAACCGATATCATTATTAAGACTCTTAGTCCAATATATTTTTAGGCATATATACAGATGGATAGTCAAATTACAATCGCATTTATTATGTTTTTAAATGAAATTTATTTTCTCTCCATATATATATTTGCATTTATTATGTTTTTAAATAAAATGTATTTTTCACTCTATATATATTTGCATTTATTACTATGTTTTTAAATAAAATGTATTTTTCACTACATATACGAGTGAAAAATACATTTTATTTTAAAACACAATAATAAATGCAATCGTAATAAGGTACCTTAAATTTAACTATAACAGAAATTTAACTATAACAGAAAATAAATTTAAAAGATTAAAGAACTTCTAATAAATGCCTTGTTATTAAAGAAAATACTGTTTCCCAAATACTATTTCTACAATTCCTGTATGGAATTAGGTTAGGATTTTTTTTTTCTTTTTAAATTCCTATTTTAGACAATTTTTTTTAACAACTGGCCAACAAAGCCCTATCAAGCTTACTCTCATTAACCCCATCTCACCTCACAATTTGCTCATGTTTTAATTTTCTTTTACATTATAACAGCTAAAATCTTAAAACAATTAGAACCTATGCCTGCACACAGTATTACATAACATTAGTAAAGTAAATGCAACTATATAAAAGGAAATATTATCAAGGTTTGCTACAGTTATGCTCTCTTCTAAATCCATAACTTTCATAGTTGTTTGATTGTTGTCTATATTTAAATACATTTAGTGTTATGGTCTAAATGTTTATGTCCCCAAAAATTAGAATGTTGAACTCCTCGCCCCCAAGGTAATGCTATCAGGAGACAGAGTCTTTAGGAGGTGATTAGATCACACGACAGAGCCCTCAAGCATGGGACCTTTCATCCCACGAACATGTGAAGATACAGCAAGAGGCACCATCAGTGAACCAGGAAGCAGGTCCTCACCAGATAATGAATCTGGGATACCTGGATCTTGGATTTCTCAACCTCCAGAACTGTGAGAAATAAATGTATGTTGTTTGTAAGCTACATAGTTGATGGTATTTTATTGCAGCCCAAATGGATTGCTAAATTAATAAAACATTTAGTAATGCTCTCACTATGCTTTGCTGACTCTGCATTTCTTGGAACAATTTTGAGTTGGTGGATCCTGTGGTCAATGGAGCTTCATTGCTGTTGTTCTTAATGCTGTTTTCTATTTTTTTCAGTGCTCCTGTTTGTTGCGCCAAGGAAGGTTCATTGATAGTCTGAATTTCTTTATATTTTAAAGCATCTACTTTGTGCACAAAATATATTTGACTAACATATTGGCTTGTATAAAAATAAAATTTTTCATCTTTATTTTTGTCTTGGCTGGATAAAATATTTTGGGGTCATACTTTGTTCCCCTTAGAATTTCAAACATTTCTCCATTATCTTCTCACACCAGAAATTGCTGGGCGGAAATTCTTTTATGATGAAAACCAAAACACAATGAGAACAAAAATATCTTCTAGAAACTAGAAATAGAAACTGTCCTACTGATTTAAAAAAAAAATACAGCATATGTTATATGTAATAACAGCAAAGAGAAAAGAGGGTAAGGATAAGATTTAAAAAATATGAGCAACAACTGTACAGAATAGATTTTATTGAATGTCATCAAAAAAGACTCAAATAAATAGAAAGCTAACTTTTCAAATCTTTCCATCTTTTGCATAAAACAAGGAGTGCTTTTGAATCCCAAGGACTCAAGCTGATTCTTATTCTAGGACATTTTGCTCAGCTGGTGCTAAAGAGTTGTTTATTCCAGAACAGAAAAGATTAACGAAAGTAATTTAAAAGAAGGCACAGGCTCAGTCAAGACTGCGCAGGATGACTTTTAAAAATAAACTATAAAGTTAATTCCCAAAATACAAACCCTACTATATCCTAGATGATTTTAAGAAGCATGGTATTCAGTATCACCCCCTCCTCCTACAGGCTGGGACAGGGCCCTGGCACTTTATAAACACATCAATATATGCAATATTGACCATGGTATGTCTCTCCCCCTCAGCAGAAAGTGGTCCTCTTAAGAGCAAGAACCCTTTCATATTTCTCTTTTATTACTGTGGATAGCAAAGAATAGGTACTAAATACTTAGATGTAAAAAAATGTCCTGAATTTGAGCCCTGACTTCGCAACTAGTTATGTGAGTTAATTATAATATATCCAAACTTCAGTTTTCTCATTTGTGAGATAGGGTCAATGACCTTTACGTCCTCCCCGCCCCCCGGCCCCCGCCGTCCTGGCTGTTTCAAGAATGGAATGAGATCCTGTGTGAAGGTGTTCTGCTAACAGCAACTATTCCCCAGAGGCAAGGTATTATCCATAGTAATCCCTGTACTTTATTTTATAGTTTTCTTAGTACTGATTTTATTTTTATTATGATATACACTCCAGAAGTTGAAACATCTAATCCATGGCTAATTTTTTTGTTTTCGACAGAGTCTCACTGTATCTCCCAAGCTGGAGTGCAGTGGCACAGTCTTGGCTCCACCTACCGGGTCCAAGCAATTCTCCCACCTCAGTCTCCCGAGTAGCTCGGACTACAAGTATGTGCCACTATGCTTGGCTAATTTTTGTATTTTTAGTAAAGACAGGATTTCACCATATTGACCAGGCTGGTCTTGAACTTCTGACCACATGATCTGCCTGCCTTGGCCTCCCAAAGTGCTGGGATTACAGGAGTGGGCCACCATACCCAGCCAGCTTATGGCTAATTTTTAAAAATTATATTGTTTTAAGCATGAATTACCACTACACTTTTTAAAATGTCACGTGTGTTTTGATTTCTTATATTGTGATTTCCCAAATGTGACACGTACATTTAAAAATATGTAGTCACATATTTAATAAATATTTATAAAATAAAGTATGAAAAGATACAATAGCAAGAGTGAAGGGTCATTGATTAAAGTGTATAAATAGGTCAACTTTCACTTCTATAGTTAGTAATTCATAAATTATACAAAGAAGATCCCATGTTTGTGTTGGTTACAAATCATGAAATGTACTGCTGCAAAGGAAATTAGAGCACTGGCTTAGAAGAAATTAGCATTTTTATTTTCATTAACTACTAACTAAAGTATGGCATTTCTTCCCATTGTGAATGTGAGCAATGAACTACAGTGGTCCCTCACATCCGTCATACACAGAAATCACAGATAGTCATATCCTAATATGGCAGCTTCAGATATCATAAAGTTTCACTTTTTGGTGGGGCATGGGGGATGTGACAGAGTCTCACTCTGTCCCCCAGGCTGGAGTGCAGTGGCATGATTTCAGCTCCCTGCAACCTCCACCTTCTGGGTTCAAGCAATTCTCAGGTCACAGGCATGTGCCATCATGCCTGGCTAATTTTTGTATTTTTAGTAGAGATGGGATTTCACCATGTTGCCCAGGTTGGTCTTGAACTCCTGGCCTCAAGTGATACACCCACCTTGGCCTCCCAAAGTGCTGGGATTAAAGGTGTGAGCCACCACACTCAGCTGAAATATCACTCTTTTGAAATTACAGGAATCACTGGATCTTTTGTTAGGTCTTGTTATTTACTGTTAATAGTGAAGCACATACACTATTAAATGACATATAGTTTTCCAAAAATAATTTGATACCGATATTTCTACATGATTGCTCATTTTGTAATCTTATGTTTTATAGATTGTATTGCCTTATTTTGAAAACGGCTTATGGGCTTCAGGAGCCTGTCAAAGAACTCCATGACTGATGTAAAAAAATTAAGAACCCCTGTCTTCGAAAAAATCTAATTCTACTTCCCAGCCTCTCTGGCCTTCCTACTCAACATGGTGATCAGCTGCATCCACACCATCTGGGAACTTACTAGAAATACAGAACTTCCGGTCCTACTCCAAAACTACTGAATCAGAATCTGCATCTCAGCAATACCCTTAGGGGATCTGGACATTTTTCAGTTTATGATTCTGTAATTTTAAAATATTTATTATAAAAAGATCCCCTGTGGTACCTATCTACTTTCAATGACATTATCTAAACATTACCCAATTCCCAGGACCAAACAAAAACCAAAACAAGTAAGAAAGGGAAACAGCAGAAATGACACCAATACCAGTTCTATTGCCAATAAACAATGCATTTTCTGATTTTAATTTGGCACAGAGACTTCTTAAGTAAAGTGATTATTTATGACATTAACACCATGAGGAAATCATTATTCCAGGTTCCAAATTGTATAATCTGGAAGTTCCAAACAAATAAACACCCTTGTGTCTATTTAATCCCATTCTGGAATTTAAAAATCAATGAAAATATGTGTTTATATTGAAAAAACAAATCACTTTGAAATGCTGAGTGCATCTGATTAGCAATAACATCTATATTTAAAACATGTGAGATGAGAACAAAGATGAAAGAGATGCTTAAAAGAAAACTGACATTGGAAAATTACTGTGGTTCATTTACCATCCAGTTTTGAAATTTAAACAGATATTTTATTAACATATTCATTGATTTTATAAATCCTTAAAAGTAGTAGAAGTATTTACATGATTTTCAAAGAAATCCAAAATGATGCTGAACCTTCACAATGCAAAGTTCATAAAATGAATGATGCAATATTCATTTTTGGAAATTTTGACTCAGTAATTTTCTGCCAAAAACCTTTTTAGCAATATTGCCTTCCAAGAATATAAATAAAATGATTAAGCGAAGGATAACTTCAAAAATGAGATAAGGCAACATGCTTACGTTATAATATTTTCTAAATTAAAACTAAATGTGCATTTTTATTATTTCTTTGAAGCAATATTTATTGACCGTAATGTCAAAATCCTGAGAAGGACATGAAGAAATCAGTGGATAAGCAAATACTGATACAGCAACGTTCACTTTTTTATTCCAATGATTAAAATGCAAAAATATTATTCAGCCAGATTTTTTTCAACTTTTATTTTAGTTTCAGGCGGTACATGTGCAGATTTGCCATCTGGGTGTATTGCCTGATGCTGAGGTTTGGGGTACTATTAATCCCTTCGCCCAGGTACTTAGCAGAATATCCAATAATTAGTTTATGAATGCTTGCCCTGACACCTCCCTACAGCCCTCTAGTAGTTCCTAGTGTCTATTTTTGCCATTTTTTATGTCCTTAAGAACCCATTGTTTAGTTTCCACTTACAAGTGAAAACACGTGGTTCTTGGTTTTCTGTTCCTACATTAATTTGCTTAGGATAGTGGCCTCCAGCTGCATCCACGTTGCTCAAAAAGACACAATTCTCTTCTTTTTTATGGATAAATAGTATTCCACAGTGCATATGTACCACCTTTTCTTTATCCATTCCACTACTGACAGGCACCTAGGCTGATTCCATGTCTTTGCTATTGTGAGTAGTACTGTGATGAATATATGTGTGTGTATGTCTTTTTGGAAGAACGATTTATTTTTGTTTGGGTACAAACCCAGTAATGGGATTGTTGGTTGAATAGTAGTTCTATGTTAAGTTCTTTGAAAAATCTCCAAACTGCTTTCCACAGTGGCTGAGTTGATTTACATTTACACTAACAATGTGTAAGAGTTCTCTTTTCTCTGCAGCCTTACCAACAGGTAGTTGCTGTTTTTTTTTTTTTTTTATATATATATTTTTTTTTACTTTTTCATAGCCATTCTGACTGATGTTAGATGGAAATGATACCTCGCATTGTGGTTTTGACTTGCCTTTTTCTAATGATTAGTAATGTTGAACATGTTTTCATGTTTGTTGGCCACTTGTATTTCTTCCTTCTAAAGTGTCATTTCTGGAATACAGGGTCATTTCAACATATGCAAATCAATAAATATGATTCACCACACAAAGAGAATTAAAATATATATATACTCATCTCAATAGACACAGAAGAAGCTTTGTTAAGATCTAACATCCCTTCATGATAAAATCCCCCAGGAAACTAGGCACAAAAGGAACAAATCTCAAAATAGAAAAGGCCATCTTTGAAAATGCAACAGCCAACATCATACTGTATGGGCAATAACTGGAATTATTCCCTTTGAGAACCAGAAAGAGACAAGTATATCCACTATCATTATTCCTATTCAACATAGTACTGAAAGCCCTTGCCAGAACAATCAGGCAAAAGAAAGAAAAGACATCCAAATAGGAAAAGAAGTCAATTTATCTCTTCTCACTAGTGATATGATGCTACGCCTAGAGGACCCTAAAGGCTCCACTGTAAAAAAGAATGAGGTCCTGTCATTTGCAACAACATGGATGGAAATGAGAGTCATTATGCTAAGTGAAATAAGCCAGACCACAGAAAGACAAATATCATGTTCTCACTTATTTGTGGAATCTAAAAATAATCAAATCAATTGACATCATGAGCATAGAAAGTAGAAGAACAGCTACCAGAGACTGAGAAGGGTAGTGGAGGGGGTGGGGAAAGGTGGGGATGGTTAATGGGTACAAAAAATATAATTAGAAAGAATAAATAAGACTTAGTATTTCATAGCATGACAGAGTGACTATAGTCAATAATAATTTAATTGTGCATTTTAAAATAGCAAGTATAATTAGATGGTTTGCAAAACAAAGAATAAATGCTTGAGGGGATGGATACCGCATTTCCCAAAATATAATTATTATGCATTGCATATCTGTATCAAAACATCTTATGTACCCCATGAATACATACACCTACTATGTACCCCCAAAAATGTTTTAAAAATTTAAAAGACTCTACCAAAAGGCTCCTGATAAAGGACTTCAGTAAAGTTTCAGGATACAAAAATCAATGTACAAAACTCAGCAGCATATATATAAACATACTTTAAGTTCTCGGATACATGTGCAGAATGTGCAGGTTTGTTACGTATGTATCAACGTGCCATGGTGATTTGCTGTACCCATCAACCAGTCATCTACATTAGGTATTTCTCCTAATGCTATCTCTCCCCTAGTCCCCCATTCCTTGACAGTCCCTGGTGTATGATGTTCCCCTCCTTCTCATTGCGCAACTCCCACTTATGAGTAAGAACATACAGAGTTTGGTTTTCTGTTCCTGAATTAGTTTGCTGAGAACAATGGTTTCCAGCTTCATCCATGTCCTTGCAAAGGACATGAACTCATCCTTCTTTACGGCTGCATAGTATTCCATGGTGTATATGTGCCTTATTTTCTTTATTCAGTCTCTTATTGATGGGCATTTGGGTTGGTTCCAAGTCTTTGCTATTGTAAACAGTGCTACAATAAACATACATTTGCATGTGTCTTTATAATAGAATGACTTATAATCCTTTGGGTATATACCCAGTAATGGGGTTGCTGAGTCAAATGGTATTTCTATTTCTAGATCCTTGAGGAATCACCACACTGTCTTCCACAATGGTTTAACTAATTTACACACCTACCAACAGTGTAAAAGCGTTCCTTTTTCTCCACATCCTCTCCAGCATATGTTGTTTCCTGATTTTCTAATGATCACCATTCTAACTGGCATGAGATGGTATCTCATTGTGGTTTTGAATTGCATTTCTCTAATGACCGTGATGATCAACTTTTTCTCATATGTTTATTGGTCACGTAAATGTCTTCTTTTGAGAAATGTCTGTTCATATCCTTTACTCACTTTTTGATGGGGTTGTTTTTCTTGTAAACTTGTTTAAGTTCCTTGTAGATTCTGGATATTAGCTCCTTGTCACATGGATAGATTGCAAAAATTTTCTCCCATTCTGTAGGTTGCCTGCTTACTCTGATGATAGTTTTTTGTTTTTTGCCATGCAGAAGCTCTTTAGTTTAATTAGATCCCATTTGTCAATTTTGACTTTTGTTGCCATTGCTTTTAGTGTTTTAATAAGGAACTCTTTGCCCATGCCTATGTCCTGAATGGTATCGCCTAGGTTTTCTTCTAGGGTTTTTATGGTTTGGGGTCTTACATTAAGTTTTTAACCCATCTTGAGTTAATTTTTGTATAAGGCATAAAAGAGGGGTCCAGTTGTATACACCAATAATGTGCAAACTGAGAGCCAAAGCAAGAAGGCAATCCTATTTACAACAACTGCCAAAAAAATTAACCTAGGTTTTTTTGTGTTGTTCCCAGGTTTTTGATATTGTGAATAGTACTACAATAAACATATGTGTGCATGTGTCTTTATAGTAGAATGATTTACAATCCTTTGGCTATATACCCAGTAATGGGATTGCTGGGTCAAAGAGATCAACATCTAACCAAGAAGGTAAAAGATCTCTACATGGACAACTACAAAATACTCCTGAAAGAAATAAAAAAAATGACACAAAGAAATGGAAAAACTTCCATGCTTATGGATTGGAAAAAATTAATTTTTTTAATGGCCATTTGGCTGAAAGCAATCTATATATTCAACACTACTCCTTTAAAGGTACCACAGTCATTTTTTTCACAGAACTAGAAAATACATTCTAAAATTCATATGGAATCAAGAAAGAACCAAAATAGCCAAAGTAATCCTGAGCAAAAATAACAAATGAGGAGACATCACATCACCTGCTTAAAACTATACTGCAAAACTACAGTAACCAAAACAGCATGGTACTGGTATAAAAACAGACACATATACCAATGGAACAGAATAAAGAACCCATAGATAAAGCTGCATACCTACAGCCATCTGATCTCCCACAAATTTGATACAAATAAGAGATAGAGAAAAGAATCCCTAGTCAATAAATGTGCTGGGATAGCAAGCTAGGCACATGCAGAAGAATAAAACTGAACCCCTATCTTTCACCATATATAAAAATTAACTTAAGATGGAAGGGAGATTTAAATGTAAGACTTCAAACTCTAAGAATTCTAGAAGAAAACCTAGGAAACTCCATTCAGGACATTGGCCTTTAAAAATAATGAATGGTCTGTCGGGGGGGAAAAGGGGAGGGACAGCAGCGGGTGGGGAGTTGGGGAGGGATAGCATGGGGAGAAATAACAGATACAGGTGATGGGGAGGAAGGCAGCAAATCACACTGCCATGTGTGTACCTATGTAACAATCTTGCATGCTCTTGTACCCCCAAACCTAAAATGCAATAAAAGGTATATATATAAAAATAAATAAATAAAAGAAAATATGAAAATAATAATAATAATAATAATAATTTATGACTAAGTTCTCAAAAGCAATTGCAACAAAAACAAAAATTGACAAGGGGGACCTAAACTGAAGCGCTTCTGCACAGGAAAAGAAACTGTCAACAGAATAAACAGACAACCTACAGAATGGGAGAAAATATTGATAAACTATGCATCTGACAAAGATCTAATATCAGAATCTAGGAGAAAGTTAAACAACTCCAGCAAAAGAAAAAAAATTCCATTAAAAATTGACAAAAGACAGTTTTTTTAAAGTTTCATGTGCATGCATGCACGCGTGCACACACACACACACACACACACACACTTCTACTATTTAACAAGTTTTAAATAGTAAATGTTGCTTTAGGAAAGAATATATTTTACAAAGAACAATTTTCCTGAGAGAGTCATAATTTATCACATCAGAAACTAAATTTTTCATCATAAAAATTTGAAAAATGCAGATGAAAGTGATGAAAAATATTCATTTAGAAATAGAATTGAATATGAATGACTAACTTTAATTACTATCAGAAGAATAGCTGCATAAATTTAATTATTATTCTTCCCAGGGGAAAGAATTCCAGGTTCAGAGTCATGGGAACTTGGTTCACATTGAACACAAGCCACTTAAAAACTAGACTATGAGGCAAAAATTGACAGTCTGAAGGGAACGAGTTTCCTCAATTGTAAAGAGAAACTACCACAGCAGCCTCCTTACCATCTGACAGTGGATTGTATCCTTATGGCCTCAGGCCCAGAAAGTTTCCAATGCAGTCTGCCATCTTGGACTTCTCTATGGATTCCTGCCTCTACTTTCCAGCCACAGTTATTTATACTTGCTTTTCTTTTATTATTAATTATTTTGAATAATTTTTGAATGCATACGATGTGTTAGAGATTTTTAACTCATTGAGACAAAAGTCAAGTGAAGTTCATGTTTATGGTGGTACCTGTGGATGAGCCATCCAGAGCCCTCTCAAGGAAGCACTTATTTCCACAGATGCTGGGAGTATTTTTGGCATGGATAAAGAATTCCAGTTAGCTGCCAATTTAGTTGATGGCTAAACACCTCTCCAAAGTGCATTTTAATCAGGAGATTTTTGAAGTTGCTATTGTCGTGATAATCCAAATGAATGAAGCAATAATGGTAGAAAAGGAATTTGGGTTAATATTTGGGGTTCAGGAAATGTTTTAGCATCTACTCTATTGCCTTGTGAGAGCAACCGGTATAAATGCCAAATGGGTCAACATCTAACCAATGCTAAGGAACACGTCCTAGGCTCTGACCTCAAAATAATTTCATATGGAATAATCCAAGTAAAATATAATGGCACACATAGCAATACGCCAAATGAATCTTTATATTCAAGGATCCACTTGTTTTATTTCGGCAAAATTTCACCTAAAGCCAGTCATTGTTCAAACATTTCCCCACCGTTACCTCTTCCTAAAGCACACCTATGGAGATGTTCTATGGTCTATTTGGAAATTTTAATGGATCACAGGTTCTAGAATGCTTGCCAACATCTGTCAGACTTCTCAGCACCCTTACTAGATTTATCATTGGTAATGATGAGAAATTCAGACAAGGAGAATGAGTGACCTGGTGTCATAATTTGACCTGTACCAAATTACATTGACATACTTTACATAAATCATATAAAATGACTTGCAGAAATGGTTTTGCATTTGTTTAAGAGCATCGTGTCTATTTCCAGTATGTCTAAATTCTTTTTAAATTCATGAACATAGTAACAAATTTGTTTAAAATCCAATTTTCAGTAACCCAGAATCAACCATCAGAAGCAAACAAACCCAAATCTACTGTTTTTTTGTTTGTTTGTTTGTTTGTTTGTTTGTTTGTTTGTTTGTTTGAATTTATGACTTCAGGGTAGGAGTGGAGGGTAATGTGGGTTCTAATTTACTTCTGGAAAGTGCTATTCCTCTCCTGAACAAGATTATTCTTTTCCTAAACATATATTCTTCCTTTCCTTTTGAAAAAAACTTTTCTTGCTGTTCTCTCCTCTTTGTCCTTTATTCTTTCTTCTAACTAGGATACAGGTAGAGTGCTGAGGAGTTTGTGGTGTATTGGAGCCATTCAAAAATTCTTTTTTCACAGCTCAAGATTTACTTACTTAGACTGTAGAAAAAGGACCTTTCTTTCCATGATTCAATTAACTACATATGATGTAAGTTGCTAACTCAATGAAGCAGGGCACAGGTGATTCATAAGTACAACAGTCTCTGAGATTTGCTTCTCTGAAACTGACTTCACAAGCAGGGTCACTTGCATATTGCTTTAAAATGACCAGTGAAAATATAAAGACCTGTAACTGGCAAATACATTTTCAATAATCTATCACTAAGATTATGGATATTATTTTTTCAGAAATAGTCATTTTACTTCTTGTTATTATGGAGAGAAAACAAACATTGGATTTTTTATTTCTCAAGAATTCATGGATAATATTTAGTAATGAATTTAAATAATTGTTGAGAATCTAACAATTAATGCAAAAGCAACAGTGGAATATTTTATCGAACATACATATCTGTATTTATGCATAATTTATATATTTGTTTTATGTCATATAGCTTAAGTATGATGTTTGGAAGTGTTCTGTTATTTCAAACTGATATCTATCCAATTATTTTTAATAATAGTAAATTTTTCACTTTAGTGTAGTGTTATCCCCAGTGTGTAATAAACTATCACTCGAATATACATTCCTTTTTTAAAAAATGGCTTGAGAATAATTTGTAAGTTAGACACTACTGCATAGTATAATGAAAAGAGAGAAGGGCTAGAAGGTCAAGTGTTATGTATACTCTGGACATGACCTTAAAAATCTCTTCCACTTTATCTCTTTTTATTAGAGGCTTAAATATCCTCACCAATACAACTTAAAATTTAAAAATGGACTAAATGAGCTCTATGTTCTCTTGGTATCTTCTAAAAATATTATCATTCCATTGCATCATTTTAATCTGTTTTAGGATATTCTACATATCTACCATTGTTTCTTGATTTATAAATAGAATATGTAAAATAGAACAATACATATTCAAGGTGTTAAATGATATCTATGCATGCATATAGTTCTTCAGTAAAATGTACCCTGATTCTATGAAATAAAATTTTCTTATTGTAAAAAAGTTATTTAAAACTTTTTTATATTGAAAAGAAGGTTGAATACACAGTAGAAATTCATAACCACTCATTATATTTAGCCATTTAACTTTTCATTCAATATATGTGACTGGCTGAAGCCACTTCACTTTCAGAAATATACACAACAGATGTTTTTAAAGAAAGCATACTATGATCAATTTTCAATATAAAAAAGTGAAATATCAGCTTTTGTGTAACAAAATAAATGAAGCAATTTATTAAGTTAGTCCAACATAATACAATTTTGATCTATTATGCTACAATAAGTATTATGCTCACTTTCAGTCCTTAATAGAGTTTCTATTCAATAAGTAAGAGATGTGTTCCAACATGTAATAAATATATTGATATATAAAAGCTTTAAATCATCTCTCACCCATTCCTAAAATCAGACCTGCATCAGGCTGAAAGCCTAGAGACTGAAAGAAGCTGTTTGTCATCTTCTGTCTTTGTCTTTCCTCCTCCTCACACCTATTTCCAGCTTATGGTCTAGTCAGGCTCTTGAAGATCCCTTGACCTGAGTGATTGCATCCCTATTCCATGCCTAGAAGCTTTCCACGCCTTCCAAAATCTAGCCTTGAACATGAGTGTGTCACCCAGGTCCTCTAATCCCTGTTCTTTTAGGAGATTCTATTGCACAAAATCCTACACATCAGCATATGTTGTAATTTACTTCCATTAACCCCATGAAAAGCTACTGCACTGACTTGCGGAGGGATATGCAAGGAGCAGAGGAGTGGGGTTCATGGCACAGCTTCTGCTGAAGATCTCCTCATAAAACCTGACTCTTCACCATTTTATCTATATAAGTATACTCTACATTAATATATAGATATATAGATATATATTATATTAGAGTATATATATAATATATAATATATATCATTATAGAGTATATAAGTATACATTAATATATAGATTATACTTACATACTCTATAATATATATTATATATGTTATATCTTATGAATATTATATATCTACAGTATTACATATTATAATTATATATTATAAATATGTTGTATATTGTATATTATAAATATATGTATATTTATAATATATAATGTTATACATTATAAATATATATTACATAATATTATTTAAAATATACAATATATTATAAATATATGGTATATATTTTATTTATAATATGTATTATAAATATTATATACTATAGATATACATTATAACATAGCAAATATATATTGTATATCATATGTAACCGTACCAGTCACCTATTACCATAATAAATCTACATTACAAAACACTATAAAATATAAAATATAGAAGCGTTCCTCTCCAAAATTACCTTGCCAAATTTTCATCTTCAGTTCCATTTCCTCACTTTCTCTTAAATTTTACTTTCTACATGATATAGAATCTTCTTTAGAACTTGCATTTAAATTTAATAAATTATTCTGTTAAAACAATGTTTATAATATATGTTATATATCATACATGCTATACATTATAAATATATTATATATTACAGATACATTATATGTTACATATAATATGTATTATAGATACATTGTATGTTATATATTATATACTATAGATATGTATTATAAATATATTATATAGTATATATTTTATATATTATAAATATATACAATATATTATATATTATAAATATATAATATAGTATAATGCATTATTTTATTAATATATTTCATATCACATAGATTATATATTATAGAAAATATATTATTTATATATGTATTATATATTATATATAAATATATAGTATATGTTAATATATACTCTATATTAATATTTAGAGTACACCTATATGTAATATATTAATATATCATATGTATATAATTACTATATATTGATTTATAGAATATACTTATATAAAATATACTTTATACATATATAAATATATATATATACAATATGCTATATACCAAGTACAGCTGTTCAAGTGTTCTTGGACATATTTCTAATAATATCTCCCTACAGTGATTTTTACCTCATACACTTTGGAGTTTAATCTTCTTCTTATTTGAATCCATGTCAAAACTAAAGCAAGAAGACACCAATTCTAACTTACCGCAACAGTCACCTATTACCATAGTAAATCTACATTACAAACCACCATAAAACTCTCTCTGTAGCTTTATGTAACAATATTATTCTCATTTATGTGTGCGAGTTGGCTGGAGTTTGGTTGATGTGAGCTGGGCTCCTCAGGTCTTCCCTCTAAGCTCTATGTAGAAGCCACATCTGTACCACGTGTCTCGCATCCTTTTGGGACTAGTACACCAGCTGGGGCCACATTCTTGTCATGCATCCCCAAAGTGCAAAAAAGCAAGCCCTAAGGCACAAAACACCCTTCAAGGCTTTGCTTCTGTTAAGTTTGCTAATATTAAATTGGCCTAAGAAAGCTTTACGCAGGGAATTATAATATTTCTACCTCTGATGGAAGAAGCAACAAAGTCATGTGGAAAAGGGAGGAGTAAAGCATCATGGCAATGATTCAACCAATCACATGTACTGTCTCTAAAAGTTGTCGTAAAGTCACATGTTTCAATTCGGTATTCAATGTCATTGCTGCTACATTCATGGCTGCTATCTTCAGACCAAAAGATACATTTTAGAGATGAAGGTATTCTATGACTACCAGGGTAGTTGCGCATGATGCTGTCATGAATGAATATAAAAACGTTTCTCTCCAAAATTACTTCACTAAATTTTCATCTTCAGTTCCATATCCTCACTTTCTCTTAAATTTTACTTTTCACATGATACGATATAGCATCTTCTTTAGAACTTGCATTTAAATTTAATAAATTCTTCTGTTAAAACAATGTTTTACCTTGCAAGGCAAGAACATAATATCTAGCAAACTGAGAATTTAATTTAATTTTTTTTTTTTTTGCATTTTAGGTTTTGGGGTACATGTGAAGAACATGCAAGATGGTTGCATAGGTACACACATGGCAGTGTGATTTGCTGCCTTCCTCACCATCACCTATATCTGGCATTTCTCCCCATGCTATCTCTCCCCAACTCCCCACCCCCCACTGTCCCTCCCCTTTTTCCCCCCCGACAGACACCAGTGTGAGATGCTGCCTTTCCTGTGTCCATATGTTCTCATTGTTCAACACCCGCCTATGAGTGAGAATATGCAGGGTTTCATTTTCTGTTCTTGTGTCAGTTTGCTGAGAATGATGGTTTCCAGGTTCATCCATGTCCCTACAAAGGACACAAACTCATCGTTTTTGATGGCTGCATAATATTCTATGGTGTATATGTGTCACATTTTCCCTGTTCAGTCTATCATCGATGGGCATTTGGGTTGGTTCCAGGTCTTTGCTATTGAAAACTGTGCTGCAATGAACATTCGTGTGCATGTGTCCTTATAGTAGAAGGATTTATAGTCCTTTGGATATATACCCAGTAATGGGATTGCTGGGTCAAATGGAATTTCTATTTCTAGGTCCTAGAGGAATCACCACACTGTCTTCCACAATGGTTGAACTAATTTACACTCCCACCAACAGTGTAAAAGCGTTCCTATTTCTCCACATCCTCTCGAACATCTGTTGTCTCCAGATTTTTTAATGATCGCCATTCTAACTGGCGTGAGGTGGTATCTCAATGTAGTTTTGATTTGCATTTCTCTAATGACCAGTGATGATGAGCATTTTTTCATATGTTGGTTGGCTTCACGTATGTCTCCTTTTGTAAAGTGTCTGTTCATATCCTTCGCCCACTTTTGAATGGGCTTGTTTGTTTTTTTCTTGTAAATCTGTTTCAGTTCTTTGTAGATTCTGGATATCAGCCCTTTGTCAGATGGGTAGATTGCAAAAAATTTTTCCCATTCTGTTGGTTGCCGATTCACTCTAATGACTGTTCCTTTTGCTGTGCAGACGCTGTGGAGTTTGATTAGGTCCCATTTGTCTATTTTGGCTTTTGTTGCCAACGCTTTGGTGTTTTGGTCATGAAGTCCTTGCCTATGCCTATGTCCTGAATGGTTTTGCCAAGATTTTCTTCTAGGGTTTTTATGGTGTTTGGTCTTATGTTTAAGTCTTTAATCCATCTGGAGTTAATTTTAGTGTAAGGTGTCAGGAAGGGGTCTGGTTTCTGCTTTCTGCACATGGCTAGCCAGTTTTCCCAACACCATTTATTAAACAGGGACTCCTTTCCCCATTGCTTGTTTTTGTCAGGTTTGTCAAAGATCGGATGGTTGTAGATGTGGTGTGTTGTCTCGGAGGCCTCTGTTCTGTTCCATTGGTCTATATCTCTGTTTTGGTACTGGTACCATGCTGTTTTGATTACTGTAGCTTTGTAGTATAGTTTGAAGTCCGGTAGTGTGATGCCTCCAGCTTTGTTCTCTTCGCTTAGAATTGATTTGGCTATGCGGGCTCCCTTTTGGTTCCATATGAAGTTTAAGGTGGTTTTATCCAGTTCTGCGAAGAAGGTCATTGGTAGCTTCACAGGGATAGCGTTGGATCTGTAAATTACTTTGGGCAGTATGGCCATTTTCATGATATTGATTCTTCCTAGCCATGAACATGGAATGTTCCTCCATCTGTTTGTGTCCTCTCATTTCATTGAGCAGTGGTTTGTAGTTCTCCTTGAAGAGGTCCTTTACGTTCCTTGTTAGTTGTATTCCTAGGTATTTGATTCTCTTTGTAGCAATTGTGAATGGCAGTTGGTTCTTGATTTGGCTCTCTTTAAGTCTGTTATTGGTGTATAGGAATGCTTGTGATTTTTGCACATTGATTTTGTATCCTGAGACTTTGC
>PVKV010033031.1:0-19132 GCA_004027835.1 Alouatta palliata
AAAAAAAAAAAAAAAAAAAAATTTAGCTGGGCATGGTGGTGCATGCCTGTAGTCTCAGCTACTCAGGAGGTTAAAGAAGGAGGATCGTTTGAGCCTGGGAGGTCAAGGCTGCAGTGAGCTGTGATGGTACCACTACACTCAGCCTGGGCAACAGACTGAGAACATATATATGTATATGTATATTTTAATGCCTTAAAAGGTGCCATTTTGGAAAATGTACTACTCATAGCAGGAATATGTCTCCCTCACCACCTCCCAACCACCAAGACATGGGCACTGAGACGGCACGGAAGACTGGGCAGGCCCCAGCCTCAGCATCCACCCACCATCAACAAGCATCACTGGGCACGGGTGGAGGGACAGCAAGGCAGGGGCAAAGAGGACAGAAGGTGTTGGTTAAATTCACTTGCCAGGTATTGAGCATTTATTGGGTTTGAGGCACAGGGCCAGTGCCTCTCCAATCTGGTTTGGGAGACAGGGCACCCTCTTCTTAGAAATCATCTAAAACCCTGAGACAGCAGTAGAGATGGCTTAGAAACGAGGCCCTCATTCTCAATAGAATGAAGCCCAGGCAGACTTCCTGAAGGAGGCGGTTTCAAGGAAGTCTCAACGTGGTTTGCCTGAGGGGAGGTTGTGGGCATTCTGAAGGACCAAACAGCAGAGATGCCCGGGGAGGAAGGGGAGCAGCGAGAGAGGAGAGGAGGAGAGAAGGTAGCTGTGAGATGCTTGCCTCTGTGCCTCTGACATCCCCTAACGCGGGGAATTATAATTTCCATTTTACAGACAGGTTCAGACCTTTGCCAGGGTCACATGCAGCCAGGAGGGGACTGAAAGCAAGCTCTGCCAGTGCACTGACCCTGTCCTTTCTCCAGCTTCACCTCGCCCCTCCTGGAGCCAGCCGGCCTCATGCTGAGGCATCAGCAGGCAGACACAGAGGGCTCAGCTGGGGATGAGAAGGCCAGTTCCCGAGAATTTCTGGGATCCACGAATAAGATCTGAGACAAACAGGACCCCAGCCCTTCAGGAGAGCGCCTGCCTGAAGGGCAGGGGTCTCAAAGGCGTGGATCACGGGAAAATTGTATTGTCAAAGAAGAAAACCAGAGCTGCCATCCCTCCTTCACTCATTAATTTCTGGGGAAGTATTAGCTGTCAGCAAGCAGCAGCCCTCCAATTCAAATTACAGAATTTGAATTCTTAATTTCTCCTAATCCATCAGTGAGCTGCCTTCCTGGGCTAATATTAGCAGCATTGGTGAGGCTTATAACAGTCATTGATGTCTCCAGCCCTCTGAAAAAAGCCCTAATCAACAGGCCTGGGCCTGGGGCATGGGGCCCCTAGAGCCAGGGACCCCGTCCCCACTCCCCAGCTGCCCCCAGTCTTCAGGAAGAGAGTGCGGAGTTTTACAAAGGTCCCTGGAGAGACAGAAAGAGAGAGAGCAAAGGAAAGGTGGGGAAGAAGGAATCAGAGCCTGTGAGAGGTTTGGAACAAGGAAGAGAGGGAGGGAGAGGCTCGGGGAAAGACAAAATTAGTGAGACCGAAAGAGGTAGAGGCAGAGTGACGGAGAGACTGAGCCAAAGGCACAGAGAGACGGATGGAGCCCGAGCCGAACGGGAGGGAAGGAGCCTTTCAGAACCTAGAGTCAAAGCAACCCTCATGCAGACTCTGTGCAGGGAGAAAACACAGTGAGGCAAAACCAAAACGCTATGGGACTCCCAGGGTGTCATGGGAAGTGTTGTGTTCCATGGATAACATGGCCTTCATACCACTGGGCCCACCAGTTCACACTGCCTCTAGGAGTTCTGGATCAGGCACCTTGTCTCAAATCACAGCTCAAAGACCTCCTCCTCCAGGAAGCTTTCTGTTCACCAGCATTATTATTATTATTTTTTTTTTGGAGTTGGGGTCTCATTCTGTCGCCCAGGCTGGAGTGCAGTGGTGTGATCTCAGTTCACTGCGACCTCCACCTCCCGGGATCGAGCAATTCTCGTGCCTCAGCCTCCTGAATAGCTGGGATTACAGGCGCATGCCAGAACGCCCAGTTAATTTTTGTATTTTTAGGTAGAGGGAGGTTTTGCCGTGTTGACCAGGCAGGTCTCGAACTCCTGGCCTCAAATGATCCTCCTGCCTCAGCCCACCAGCGCCATCTCTTCACTGTTGGGCAGTAACACTCTCTCCTGGTCCTGAAGACACTCCGTGCTTCTCTCTCCTTGCAGGTGGGAAGAATGTGGGAGATGAGGCTAGGCTGAGCACCGTAAGTGCACTTTTCTTTTCTGAGATGGAGTCTCGCTCTGTCACCCAGGCAGGAGTGCAGTGGCACGATCTCGGCTCACTGCAACCTCTGTCCACCTCCTGGGTTCAAGCGATTCTCCTGCCTTGGGCTCCCGAGTAGCTGGGATTATAGGCATCTGCCACCACGTGGCTAATTTTTATATTTTTGGTAGACACGGGGTCTTACCGTATTGGCCAGGCTGGTGTCGAACTCCTAATCTCAAGTGATTCACCCGCCTCGGCCTCCCAAAGGGCTAGATTACAGGTGTGAGCCACTGCACCTGGCCAGTACAGACTATTATTACCCCCATTTAATGCATGAGGAAACACGCCTTCAGTCACTTACCCAAAGTCATTTAGCAATGACGTAGTGACTTTGGGGTTTGAATCCCAGCAGACTGACTCCAAAGCAAAGCTCTTAGCATCGCATTGGAGAATCGTGGAGAAACCCAGTGAGTGGTGTAGGTGCGGTCTTCATCCTTGTTGCCCTACCAAAGGCTGAAGGACATGCCAGGCCTGCCCGTGACTTCTTCACATGACTCCAGTTCCATCAGCCAGTCTTCTTACTAACATCCAAGTAGCCTCGGACCCCCCGCCCCCATCCAGCCGACCCTGTCTGTCCACCTGCCTTTCCATCTCCCTGAATCCAGGCCTTCACCTGGGCAGGCCCAGCTCCAGTCAGGCTTTCAGCTGGATGCCTTCCCCTGCCTGCATCCCTACCTCCATGGCCCATCTCTCCCTGACCCAGTCTTTGTCCTTTCTTTGAATTTCCTGCCTCCTCAGCAAGTTCTGAGCCTCTCCATGCACAGCGAGGCGCCCTCTGATGTCCTAGGACCCAGCTTTGCCCAGGTGTGTGCTCAGTAAATATTTGTGGACTTACCAACTGATTGATTGGTGGAGTGAAGACAGGAGACCTGGGACAAAGATGCCTGAGAACTCAGCAGTGTCCCTCTCAGCCTGGGCCCTGGGGAGGTCTTGGGGAGTCTGACACATACAGGTGGGGACTACAGCTCCCAGCAGTGTGAATGGCCAGGTGTCAGCACTCCCCGCTGCCTGCAGGTGACCCTGTCTTCCCAGGGTGGGAGGATTTGAGGATGTGCATGGGGGAGAGGGAATTTGGGAAGGGAATTTGCCAGGCTCTGCCCAGGCACCCAGGGTGGGAGGCAGACTCTAGGATCTTCTGCGAGTTGAGCTATCTCTCCCTACTCCCTTTGCTGCTCCTTCTCCCACCCCAACCCTGATTTGAGAAGCTGGGCCTGAATAGAACTATTTTGGGCCAAACCTCTGAATTATGCATGGTCTGGCCAGTAAGCCGGCTCTTCCTGACCAGTGACAGTGGGGGTTGGGGAGTAGAGTGATCACTGCATTTCACTTTCCGTGTAAGTGTCTGAGTTTATGCAGGTGCCAGGCCGAGTGTGATGGGGTAGCATATATATGTGTGTGTAGATTTTGTGACTAAGGGATTGTGAATGCGCATGGATCCACAGGTAGGAGCTATGGGGTCCCAGAGACGTCTTCCTTCTCTCGGAGGCTCCAGGATGGTGGGCCCCTGGGATCAGTACCCTGTGGTCCCCAAATTTGTGTGTCTGGGCAGGATGGAAACAGGATGACTTAGGTCATCATCCTGTTTCCATCCTGCCCCTGCCTTGGCTGCCCATGGGATCCTCAGGAGCTAGAGAGACAGAAAAGAGATATCACCCCATCAGGGCCAGATCCAGGAGAGGTGAAAGAGAGACCATTAACTGCCTGAAAATATTAAGTTGGTGCAAAAGTTATTGCAGTTTTTGTCATTGAAACTAATGACAAATTACCTTTGCACCAGCCAAATAATAGCAGTAATGACCACCATGAGTTGAGGACCTCCTCTGGGTCTAGGCATTTTATATATATTAATTGAGTTGAATGTCACAACACCTCTACATGCTAGGTTCTTTTGCCCGCATTTTATTGATAAGGAAACTAAGGGTCAGAAAGACTAAGGAAATTGTTCAAGAGTGCACAACATGGAACTAATTGAATCAAGATATTTTTTGTTTTTTCTTTTTTTTTTTTTTGGAGATGGAGTCTTGCTCTTATTGCCCAGGCTGGAGTGCAGTGGTGCAATCTTGGCTCACTGCAAACTCCACCTCCCAGGCTCAAGCAATTCTCCTCCTCAGCCTCCCAAGTAGCTGGAATTACAGGTGCCTGCCACCATGCCCAGCTAATTTCTGTATTTTTAGTAGAGACAGGGTTTCATCATGTTGGCCAGGATGGTCTTGAACTCCTGACCTCAGGCCTCCCAAAATGCTGGGGTTACAGACATGAGCCACTGTGCCTGGCCTAGAATCAAGATTTAAACAGCTAAGAAAATAAGGTAAGCCCTATCCTGGGAGAAACTATTTGCAATACATATATCTGACAAAGAACTTGTATCCAGCAAATTCTTACAATTCAATAGGAGCAAGACAAACAATCCCATTGTAAAAGGGTCAAAAGAAGAGATACAATGGCCAGTGTATGCATAAATAATATTCAATATTATTTGTTATTAGGGAAATGCAAATTAAATCCACAGTGAGATACATTGCACAGCCATCAGAAGACTGACCATGGTAAGTGTTGATGAGGTTGTGGAGCAACTGGAACTCTCACACGACGATAATGGAAATGTACGATGGTACAACGACTTCAGAAAACAGTTTGTCAGTTTCCTGAAATGTTAAGCATACAATAACCACAAGATTCGGTTATCCCACTCTTAGGTGTTTAATCAAGAAAAACGAAAATATATGTTCACTCAAAGACTTGTATGACACATGCTCATGGTAGCTTTATTCACAGCAGCTGAAACCCTGGAAACAAGACAAATGTGCATCAGCAAGTGGCCAGATTGTTGTATGCGCAAACAATGGGATACTTCCAAGCAACAAAAAAGAGTGAACTACTGCCATAAAAACAGGGATGAATCTCATCAACATTCTGCTCAGTTAAAGCAGCCAGAAACCAAGAGTACATATTACATAATTCCATTCGTATGAAACTCCGGAAAAGACAAATCTAATCTATAGTGACAGAAAGCAGATCAATGGTTGCTGGGGGCCGGGGGAAGGGTGGGGATCTACCGGGAAGAGGCACAGGGGAGCTTTTCGGGCTGATGCAGATGTCCTCTATCTTCATTGCAGTGGTAGTTATATGTGTCTATAAATTTGTCAAAACTCATCAAACTGAACACTTAAAATGTGTACATTTTATTCTAAGTAAAGTATACTTCAATAACGTTGAAAAAAGAAACCGAGCAAGCTGAGCTGAACTCCACATTTGTAACTGTTACGCCCTGTGTGTCTCACGGTAGTGGGAAGGGAGTCTTGGTCATGTAGGGCCCCTTTGAAGAAGAGAAAGCTTTACCGTATATATAGGCAAGGCAACAGAGAGAGAGAGAATGAGATAAAAGAAGAGAAAGGGCTGTGGTTATTTGGAATTAACTATCCACCCCTAGTGGGAAGGAAGCATCCAGCTCCTCAGTGCCTTGCTGGTCCACACTGCCCCAGGCTCTCTATGACTTTTCCAGTAACCTGAGGGACTGACCACCCCTGGAAGGGTCTAGCCTCCTGCTGGGACCCCTCCCTGACCTCTCCTAAAGGCGACACCTGACAGCTTCCTCAAACAGCATCCTGACTGGCAGATCAGGAACTCCTAGGGAGTCAAAGTTTTGTTTTCCTCCCCAGGCCAAACCTACCCCTGCTCATCCTTCTGGGAGCCTCTCCCACTCATCATCCAGGGGACAAATGTGGGCCTCTCGTGCAGCATGGGCACACTGCTCTGGGACAGGTACCAGGCTCACCCACCCAGGGACCCAAGCATGTCCAGGAGGGGCTGGCTGGCCAGGCGGAAGGCCAGCGTGCTGGTGCTCCTGGCCCGTGGTCTTACTTGCTGTTATCAGTCATTGATGAATGCCTGTTAAGTGCTCGGCTTTGAGTTAAGCTCTGTGCCTGCGTTTCCTCTGTTAACCCTCCAGGCAGAGGCCCAACAAGGCCGGAGCTGTGACTGCCCTCACTTCACAGATGAGGATGCTGTGGCACAGAGAAAGGAAGTAAAGTCACACAGCAGGTGGAAGGGAAGGTAACAGTGGCCAGTGCTCTTCATTTCCTAGCAATTCTGCACCAACTTCCCTTGAATCCTTCGGAGGGTTTTTTTTTTAACAATTCAGATTCCTAACCAACATGGAGAAACCCCATCTCTACTAAAAATACAAAATGAGCTGGGCGTGGTGGTGCATGCATGTAATCCCAGCTACTCAGTAGGCTGAGGAAGGAGAATCGCTTGAACCCGGGAGGTGGAGGTTGCAGTGAGCTGAGATCACACCACTGCACTCCAGCCTGGGCAACAAGTACGAAACTCCATCTCAGAAAAAAAAATTCAGATTCCTGAGTCTGTGCTTTGTCCTTACCTCCTCTAGGCTCTCAGGGGTCCATACCCTGTATTCCCACCTAGAGGATAAGCCTGGCCCCTGAGGGGCCTCTGGGCTGCAGCTCCCCTGGACCAGCCCCGTGCTGAGCACCGCAGTGCCAATGCATCTGACTGAGAAGGGTGGACAGGGCTGAACTTAGTCAGGACCAGCTAGGGTTAGGGGACCAGCAGGGAAACAAGATCTACAAATAGCAGCAAATTGTTCATTGATTTCCATCCTGTTCCAAGCAGGCCTGGGACCAGCAGGAACAGGACTGGTTTTGAACTAAGTAGGAAGGGCAGCTTAATTTAGGGCAGGCGGGCAAAGTCAGGAAACAGGACACCCAGGACCCTGTGCCTCATGTGGGTATGAGGGCCTTGGCTGTGTCCTGAGGAATGGTACCCCTCCTCTGTCCACCTCTGGGGATGCAGGTTCCTGGAAGATCGTGGCCCCCAGCTTCACCTGGTTGACCTGCAAGTTAGGAATGTCTGGGAAAATGCAAAAGAAAAAGTTTCCACTGCCAAAATTGCCTGCTTTTCCAAAATGGTCCGTATTTCAAACCTCTTGCCCCATTTCTCCCTTAAGCACACACAACCTCATACCATATGCTCATATGTGGGGATAGAAAAGAATCTTCGTGCCTTAAAAGGGCATTTGAGGCCAGGTGCAGTGACTCATGCCTGTAATCCCAGCACTTTGGGAGGCGGAAGCAAGTGGATCATTTGAGGTCAAGAGTTCGAGACCAGCCCGATTAAGATGGTGAAATCCTGTCTCTACTAAAAATACAAAAATCAAGCAGGCATGGTGGCGCGCACCAGTAGTCCCAGCTACTCAGGAGGCTGATGCAGGAGAATCGCTTGAACCTGTGATGTGGAGGCTGCAGTGAGCTGAGATCCTGCCATTACACTCCAGCCTGGGCGACTCCATGAAGCTGTGTCCTGGGGAGTCCTGAAGACCCAAAGTAACTCCTGCCTCCTGCTGAAGCCTTCTGAGCTGTCTGAAGCCTCCTGAGTTCTTCCTCCCTTAAACTCCCGTGGTCTATACCATGCAACCTCACTCCTGCTGTCTTTGTGTGTGTGTGTGTGTGTGTGTGTGTGTCTACACGTAGAGGTTCAATGAATGCTGCTACACTCCTGTGATTTCTTGGACAATGGTCCCATCTTCTCCACTGGATAGAAGGGACCTGGCCATCAGGAGCCATGTCTTACCCATCCCCCTCGCCCCCACCCCTGCAAGAGACAACAGAGCAGGCAGCTGCTGCCTGGTCGGCATTCAACTCTGAGCCTCGGAGACTCCAGCAGCCAAAGGAACCACTGGGGCATCTCTTCTCCTTTCCACCAACTCAGAACGTTCTCATGATAGAGGATCGTCCTCGCATCACTCTAGGACTTTCTGCCCTATTGTCTGGAAGTGGCTAGTGGAAGGGGGATGGGCATCTTGACGTCTGGCCTGCCTTCCATCTCCCCTGTCTCCAATTTACTCATCTCCCCAAGCTCTTTGTGCTTCTCCCATCTGCCCTTTGTCCTGAGCCAGTGGCCCTGAGCAGCCTTCCAGGTCCTGAGCCCCGCTGGCTTCAGGCCATGATGTGAGTCCAGCACCCGAGCAGACAGTGACTCTCCCTGGGTCTCCAAGGCAGGGCGAGAGAGCAGAAAAAGGACCCAGAATCCAGAAGTCATTGCCACTGGGCTCAGCCTTGTTTCAGCTCCAGACAAGCCCAGGAGGCCTGTGGTGGTGCCCACGAGAGGACAAAAGGAGCCCAAAGATCACCTCGTAGGGCAGCTGGTGGCAGCATCATTCCTCAGAGGAAGAACTGAGTCTCCTTATTGAATGATGGGGAAACCGAGGCCTGGGGAAGGGACACGACTTGGCCATGGCATGTCAGAGTCAATCCAGGAGCCAGTTTCTCGGTGGACATATGGAGTCTCCTGGGCCTGGCTCCAAAGTCGGCAGCAGGCAGGGATTACAGTCAGCACATGCAGATCCCCAGGTTCGCCCCACAGAGGACAAGGGTGGACAGACAGTCTCCCAACCCTGAGGCCAGGGTGAGGCCACAGCTTCCAGAGATAAAGTGGTTTCCTGCCGCTCGGCCCCTGGGCTCAGAGCAGCTGCTCCCTCGTCTAATGAATGGCCCTGGTCCGCCGTCCCTGATGAAGGGGATCAGGAGCTGCTGCCCTCCTGGAGCCTCCAAGTCTCTGTGGAGCTCTCCGTTAAGCAGGGGCAGCCAGGAGGGGTCAGGAGGGGCCGAGGCAGCACACAGGGCCGACGTGCTGAGAACTGCACCCCCTTCCCACCTCTCAGCCTCCTTTCTGCCCTAGCCATTTCTCCATTTCTTTTCTTTTCTTTCTTTCTTTTCTTTTCTTTTTTTTTTTTTTTTTGAGATGGAGTTTGGCTCTTTGTCGCCCAGGCTGCAGTGCAATGGCGAGATCTTGGGTCACCGCAACCTCCACCTCCTGGGTTTAAGCAATTCTCCTGCCTCAGCCTCCTGAGTAGCTGGGATTACAGGCATCCACCACCATGCCCAGCTAATTTTTGTATTTTTAGTAGAGACAGGGTTTCGCCATGTTGGCCAGGTTGGTCTTGAACTCCTGACCTCAGGTGATCCACCGGCCTTGGCCTCCCAAAGTGCTGGGATTACAGGCGTGAGCCACTGCACTTGGCCTGCCCTGGCCATTTCTTAACTCCTTGTTCCCTCCTCCCCTTGCTCCCAGGCTCTGCTTCCTCTTTGCCCTTCCAGGCCTCCTCTGCCTCCCCTTTCTCCTCCAGCCTGCCCCATCCTCTGCAGTGAAGAAAACTCCTCCCACCCCAACTCTGGTGCAGCTGCACAGTACTGGCTGGTAGGAGTTGACAGGGCCTGGTGAGAAGGAGAGGGACAGATCTAGACACCCGACAGCTCCACCACTAGCCAACTGGGCAAGTCCCAGGAGCTGGAGGAGGTTTAGATTAGTTCCAGCCAGTGCCAGGGAAATCCAGCTGTAGCTAGCAGCCATCTCAAGAGTTGCTGGCAACACACAGGGGTCCAGCAGGAAGTGACAGACGATGATGATCAGTGATTAGGGGATCCTTGTTGGATAGATGGGCCGGGAGAGTGGTTAGGGACAGGTGATTTGGGGTGGTCCATTAGGGGACGTCTGTAGCGAAGGTCATTATTGGATGTTGGTTATAGCGATGTCAGAGATGGGTGGTCATGTCAGGCAGTTGGTACCGGTTGTGCTTCCATATTACTGTTGGGCCATCAAGCTGATCAGTGGATGGTTGGGGAGACATTAGACACTTGGCTGGGCCTGAACCATCAGTGTTAGGAGGTTGGATTGGGTCAGTGGGTGGTTGGTACTTTGGAGGATGATCAATCTTGGCTAGGCAGTGGTAAGAGGTTGATGTTGGGTCATCAGTATTTGGAGGCTGGGATAAGGGGGTCAGTCCCGCATCCCTGAGGCATGACACCCCCCTCTCCCACTCTGAATGGGGCCTGGAGGGCCTCAGCAGCTCTGAGCTCAGCCCCAGGTTCCCTGCCCCCATGTCTTCCTCCAGCCCCAGGCTATCCTCCTGGCTCAGCCAAAGTAAAGCTGTCTGGAGGCAGAGGTGGAGGCTTGGTCTCCTGGGATCCTGGCAAGCTGAAAGGCAGGTCCAGGTCCCTGGAAGTGCTGCATGGGACATGGGGGATGGACTGGGCAAGAAGCTGAAGTACTTAGGGATGCAGCAAAGCTCCGCGGAGGGGATGGGGCCTGCGAGGCCAGGATGCTTATTGATGAATCGATTCCCATTATTGATGCTGCTTGGAGAAGTTTTGAAAGACGGAGCTGAGGGAGAGGATACAGTGCTCCCAGAGAAAGCCATGGCACAGCTTGGCCACTCAGAATACAAATGAGACCGCCTGCTCGTCTGCCAGGCCCTTCACAGCTGCCCCTGCAGTGCTGGTGGGAGCTGGGGGCCTGCACCTGGGCATGCGGTGAGCTGCAGATGTGGGAGTACCCTAGCACTGGGCAAGCAGCAGAGTTGCAGGCAGATGAGAGGGAGCATTGGGTTTCCATGGCACAGTCACAGGGAGATGAATTTTGGCTTTCTCTGAGGATGGTTTCTCCAAAAGCAGGTCATTCTCCATAAGAGAGAGCTTCCCTACTTCAAGAGGCAGTGCGTCCCGGCAGAGTCTAGAAGACCCCCTCTCAAGAAAGATGGCCTTTGAGGCACCCCTCTCCCACAGCCCTGACACTGTATTGTCACGAGGATCCCATTGGTGGTGTGAGTGGTGGGAAAGGGCCATACCTAGCCAGGGGCTTATGGATGCTCACCACAAAGAGACAGAGGGTAGCTGCTCTGATGACCATTGCTAAGGGGCCAGGCAGAGGGAAGGGGGCCACTTGGGCAGAGCTGAACCCATCTGATAGCACATCACTGCAAGGGAAGTCTCATGGGTCCCCAGGCAGGAGCCAGGAAGGGACAGGGTAACTCATTGCTGAGAGATGGGGATGGGGTTGGAGTGAGGGGGGTGTTTCAGGATGGAGCCAATGCTGGGGCTGCTGTGGTCATCTGATCCCAGGGGTAGAGGCTGGAGGGGGACAATCTGATGGGGGGGACACAATCTCAGCATTAGGTGAATGTCCACTCTGATGGAGGAGACTCAATCCCTGCCCTGGATGCTCCAGTGTGATAAGAGTACTTGCTCTGGGAAGCCCTCAGATCTAAAGTGGGAGGTAGTGCCTGCCTTGAGAGTGTCCATTGTTTGGAGGACAAGAGGCAGGCTGTCCTGAATGGAGCAGATGTGCCAGGGCGATGGGCCTGAAATGGGAGGCAGGAATGTGGAGGTCAGCACTGCCCCAAGTCTGCAGTTGAGATGGACTGAGACCCAGGCATGCTGACTTCCTGATCCAGCTTCCCAAGGCTGACCTAAATTCACTCCCACTGGTGGTGACATAGCCTGCCCACCTTCTGTGTGTGCTGCTCTGGGCTCTGCTAGGTTCCTGATGAATTACTGAAGATACTCAGCCCAGCAGGAGGCCAGGGCTGCTACTGCCTGGCAGAAAGTTGGGGTCTCCAGGTGGGCCTCCCCTCTACTGTGCACACATGCACACCACATACCCCATGACCTCCTTCAGGTGGGGCTGGCCTTGTCTACATCGCCACCCTCCACCCCAGCACCCATCCACAGGAAGTCTCCAGGGGAACTTAGGCTCAGAAGATGGACAACTCCCTCTGTATCAGGCCTGAGTCTTCTGTGCAGCTGTGTCAACAACTTGCTGTGTGAAATTAGACAAGTCCCTTTCCCTCTGTCCCTCTGGATAATGAATGGGTTGGACCCAGTGGCCTCTCAGGTCCCAGCGAGCACTGAACCTCTCTGAGCAGGAGTGATGAAGAGCAGTCTCTGCTTGAGGCTCTACCGTTTGGCAACCCGTGACTTCAGGCAATGATTTAGCCTCCTGAAGCCTCAGTTTCATGTAAAATGGGCACAAGAAAAAAAATATGTTCACAAGAACTGAACCTGCCTCCTGGGACCGTTGGGAAGATTCAGTGAGACAAAACCAGTTAAGTGATTGATACAGTGCCTGGCAAATAGTACGTGCCTGATAAATGCCACTTATGGCCACTGTTATGGTTATTTTCCTCCCTTGATAGCCCCTCTCTGGACCCCACTCCCCCTTCTCTAGGCAGCTATGCCGCAGCTGGCCTTCTGCCCAATTCTTGTCCCATTGGATCAGCTCCCACACAGCCTACCACCCTATTTCTGTAAGTACCACCTTCCCCCAGCCCCGCTTCCCAGGGACAAGGCTGCACAGCCCCCTCCCTATGCCTCGTAAGCACTGAGAGGGCCCTCCCATCTCAGCCCCCGTCTCCTGCAATTATGTAGAGTAAACAAGAGCAGCTGATGGGGAAGGAGTTGCTATTAGCTTAACCTTTCGGGACTGGAGCTGCTGGGATGAGATGGCGAGGCCATGGGGAGGGGGCTCCTAAAGCAGGTGGAGCTGGGGGAGGGAGGCAGAGGAAAGGAGGTGGAGGGCCCTGCTCACTACCAGCCACTAATGGGTAGGATTCGGGCCCAGAAAAAGCAAGAAAAGGAACAGAATGAAAGGAAGTCATAAAAATGGAATTAAGGAGACTAGAACAAAAGAATAGGCATGGAAGAAGTAGGAGACAGAGGAAAGGTTGGGAAAACAAAGCTCCAGGCAGCTGTGCAGAGGCTCCCTGTCCTGTGCATCACATCACCCAGCCACTCACACCCAGGGGCATGGGACGTGAAAAGCATTAGAAAGGCTTACTCTGCCCGATGCTGTGGAGAATTATAGACTGAAGATTACCTGAGCTGCAAGAGACCTCAGCTCTCAGACACCACCTGGCCCAGCTCTCCCATTTTTCAGATGGAGAAGCTGAGGCCTAGAGAGAGCTTTTCCTTTCCCAAGTCCCAGTGAATGTTGGCAGGAACTGGGTGAACATTCAGGGCCCTGACTTGGGACCCTGAGCTCTTCCACCTACACCACCTCCCATCTGTCTATCCATGAATCCAACCATCTGTCCCTCCAACTGCTTGGGGCACACGAGCTGTCACTCAGCCAGAGCTGGGTGGGCTAGTGAGGTCCCCAGCCTGGAGGGACTCAGATCTGGTGAGAGTGACCAACATAAATAAGAAAATGACACACAAGGGCAAGAGTCCCACAAAGAGAGTTCCCACCAGGTATCACATGATTGCCTCTCCTAGGTAAATTTATTTATTTATTTATTTGGATGGAATCTCACTCTGTTGCCCAGGCTGGAGCGCAGTGGCACTATCTTGGCTCACTGCAACCTCTACCTCCCCAGGTTAAGTGATTCTCCTGCCTCAGCCTCCCGAGTAGCTGGGACTACAGGCAGGCACCACCAGGCCCGGCTAATTTTTGTAATTTTTAGTAGAGTTGGGGTTTCACCATGTTTGCCACGCTGGTCTCGAACTCCTGACCTCAGGCAACTGCTCTCCTCGGCCTCCCAAAGTGCTGGGATTACAGGCGTGAGCCACCGAGCCCAGCTGGTTAATTTATTGTTATTAAAGTATGTTGATATCTGCAGTGAACAAATATCTCCTTCTGTGTGCATCAGGAAGGCTTTGGGGAGGAGGAGGTGACTTTGATCTGGGGCTTAAAGGATGAACTGGAGGAAAGTGAGCATTGTAATTTTCCCAGCAGAGCCAAGCTAAGGTGCTGGGAGAAAATGGGGATTCAGAGGGGCTCTGACTGTCTCTCCCACTCCCCTTCTCTTTGAGTTCTGGGAGGGAGGATGAAGCAGGTGTGCAAGAGGGTGGAGAGGGACCTTTTCCTTGAGGTGAAGGGGTGATAGGTAAGGTTGGTCCTGTGCAGTTGGTCAGGCGCTGCAGAGGGGGTGCCCAAGCTCATGTGGGCTAGCCAAGGTAGGGACAAGTGGGACTCCGAGATCTTCAGGAGGCCTGGGTGAGAGCCCCTCGGCCTGACCTCTGCTGGGACAACCACCAGGACTCACGGTGCCCCTTGGTCCCGCATCCCACTCAGGGCGGTGAGGGAGGCAACGGGGATGGAGACGGTTGTGGGTGGGGGAGGCCCGACTCACACTTAGCCCACAGCCTCGGCGAGACAGCAAGGAATATTTTTAGGAGCTCATTAAATAGGGAAGAAAGAAAAGAAAGGGAAGGAAGGAAGACGAGGATTATGCATTATTTTTCATCCAAGTGACAGCTCTGAGCATCTCCACTGGAACTGTCATGCAAAAGAAATGGCAAGTCTAATATTACTATAGAACCAGTGTGAGTGTGTATGTGTGTGTGCCCGTATGTGTGTGCCAGCCGTGTGCAACTCTGTGGGGCGGGGCCCACGAGTGAGCCCCTGCGGGTGGCACTGGGTGAGGGTGCTTGTGTGTGCAGCTGCATGTGAGCACCAGGAGGCCGGGACTGCGACTGTGGGAGAAAGTGCGAAACTGTGTATAACGGGCTGTGCAGACCACGTCCAACTCTGTGTAATTGGGTGTATGTAACTCTGGGTGCCTGAGACATCACTGGAAAGCCTGCATCCCTGGAACTACAGGGAGGAGGGGGCACAGTCACAGGTGAGGGAGCAGCCGGCATGCGTGGCTGTAGGAAGTGCACAAATAGGAGGTGGAGAGTAGCTACAGAGGGGATTCCAGGTCAACCCCCAGGAGGCAGTGGGGAAACGAGAGAGGGCAAAGGGGGATACCGGGCCCACCTGTCCTTGTCCTGAAGGGAAGCAGTGGCCAGAGGCCCCCCTTCCCACTCCCATGCACACTGACTGCTCGTCTGCCCTGGCTGACTGTGGAGTGGGAAGGGCACGGCCCCACTGATCTAAGTTCAAAATTCTCTTCATTTGAGCTCGATTTGGTAGGAGCTTCATAAAGATGATGGCATTGAATTTCCAGAACACCCTGGTGAGGTAGGTAACTATTATCATTCCCATTTGATAAGCAAAGTGTGCCTGAGAGTCAAGTTCAAAACTTCAGTGATATCACGGAAGCCAGTAGGAAGCAAAGCTGAGGTTTGTGTTTATTATTGTATAATTTTATGTATTTATTTATTTTTGAGACAAGGTTTTGCTTTGCTGCCTAGACTGGAGTGCAGTGGCTCAATGATGGCTCACCGTGGCCTGGACCTTCTGGGCTCAGCGATCCCTCCTCCCCTAGCGCTCGCCCCCTCCCCCAGTGTCTGGGACTATAGGTGTGCAACACCATGGCCATGTAATTTTTTTTTTTTTTTTTTTTTTGAGACAGAGTCTTGCTCTGTCACCCAGGCTGGAGTGCAATGGCCCGATCTTGGCTCACTGCAACCTCACCTCCTGGTTTCAAGCAATTCTCATGCCTCAGCCTCCCGAGTAGCTGGGATTACAGGCGTGCATCACCACACCCGGCTAATTTTTGTGTTTATTTTTTGTAAGGCGGGTAAGGGGGAGCGGGGGACGGGGATGGTTCACCATGGTGGCCAAGCTGGTCTCGAATTCCTGACTTCAAGCAGTCGCCACTTGGCCTCCCAAAGTGCTGAGATTACAGGCACCAGTCTCCGCGTTCTGCAGACCAGCTGAGATTTGCATCTGAGTCTCCAGGTGGCTTCTCAGGGCTGGCGGAATTGAGCACAGGAAGAGAGGTTAGTGAGGGAGGCTGGGGGGTTGAGAGCCTTCCCAGGGGTTCTGTGGGGCGGGTCTAGGGGGCCTGTCTGGATGGCAGATACCGTTGTGTGGGAAAGAGACGGCGAGGGCCCTGAAGAGCTGTGGGGACGGGCCGGCGCTGGCCAGCGCAGCGCGTTGAGATTCGCTTCTGTCAGCGTCGAACTGCGCGCAGGCCCCGCCGACTCGGTAACTAAAGCCAGCCTCGTAAGTGGCTAATTGATTTCTGTTCCCTGATTAAATGTGCAGCACTTTACATGGCAGCAGAAGGAGGTCAGCGCTCCCCCTCACTTCTCCAGCGCCGCGTGCGGAGAGACAAAGAAATTGATTTTCCAATCGATGCTCTGAGCAATGATTAAATGTTCTCTGCACAGCGGGCCTAATGAGTCCCCAAGGGGCGTGCCGGCCCTTTAATTAGAGACTCCCACGGGGACCTGGGATGGGGGCTGCCCCGGAGTGAGGGGGTCCAGCCAGGGAGGAGGACTAGCCCCCAGGGATCGGTGGCCTGGGCCTCTGAGAGATGCTGTCTGGGGCCCCTGGGCATAGAGACCCTGTGGATACAGCTGGGCAGGGGGACCCCATAGAGTAGCTCCTGGGCTGAGAGGCCCCTTGGAGGGGCCCCTGAGCTGAGCCCTCGAGGAAGAACCTGGCTACAAGGGTTGGAGACTGGAGGCCCCCGAGGGAATGCACAGACCCACCCACGTGAGCAGGAGCCAGGCACGCATCGCCCCCCCCACCCCAACCAGAGAACAGACCCAGGCCAAAGCCTCCCTGTCCCCTGCCCCCGAGCATCCAGGCAACCAGCAGCCCCTGCCGTCACTTCAGCTCCCCCATCGGTGGCGGTGGCGGAGACTCACTCAGACAGGAAATGAATCCCCTCTAAGCGGCTGCTGCGTTCTCCTCACCCAGCTGCCCCATTGGAGGAGCCGACTGAAGACTTTAGAAATTCAAATGAGGCTCTCGGGGGAAAGCGGGGCTTAAACATTCCCCAGCGCAGGCGGCTTTATTGAAGGAATAAACTATATTTGCAAAGTAAGATATTGAGGCTGTCAGTTTCTCTTAGGGATATAATGAGATCCTGGGAGGGAGAGAGGCCGGCAGGACGGAGCTCCCAAGGGCGGGAGCCCCAGCCAGGAGCTGGAGTGAGCTGGCCCAGCCGGCCAGGCAGAGCCCCGCCCCACTGCTACCAGCGCCACCAGGAGCCTAACATCCTCCCCCAATCCACCGTCCCACCTCCGCTGTCAGAGCCCCTAGGAGATAGGAGCCTGTGTGGAGGAGGCAGGAAGATAGAATGGCTCTGCCAATCCCTAGAAACCCCAGGACAGTGGAGCCCCCGGAAGTCTCCTGCCCAACTTACCAGCTGTGCCCCATGGAGAGAGCTCTGCTTAGGAGATAGGAAGAGAGAGCAAGGATGGAACTAAGACTCTGATGTGGGACTGTGGCTGAACCTAGGCTCTCCTCATTTTTAAGTTTTTAAAACAGAGATGAAGAGAAGGGGGTGAGGCAATAAAAATAAAATAGAGATGGGTTCTTGCTATGTTGCCCAGGTTGGTCTCGAACTCCTGGGCTCAAGCCATCTTCCCACCTCAGCCTCCCAAAGTGCTGGGATTACAGGTGTGAGCCACCGTGCCTGGCCAAGGCTCTGCTATTTTGTGAGCTGTGTGACCTTGGGCACATTACTCACCCTCTCTGTGGCTCTGCTATCTCTAAAATATTGCTGGAAGGATTAAATGAGTTATTACATAGAAGGTGCTTAGCATGTACCTATTTTATGGGTGATGCTCAATAAATAGCTTTTGTTAAAGAGCTGGGGGCAGGAGACAGGCATGGTGACTCACACCTGTAATCCCAGCAATTTGAGAGGCTGAGATGGGAAGATCACTTGAGCCCAGGAGTTTGATACCAGCCTGAATAACCAGCAAGACCCCATCTCTACAAAAAATTAAAACATTAGCCAGACATGGTGGCATGTGCCTATAGTCCTAGCTACTTGGGATGTTGAGGTGGGACAATTATCTGAGCCCAGGAGTTTAAGACTACAGTGAGCTATCATCATGCCCCTACACTCCAGCCTGGGTGACAGAATGAGACCTTGTCTCTTAAAAAAAAAAAAAAAAAAAAGAAAGAAAGAAAGAAAAGGAAAAACCCAAAGAGTTGGTGGGGAGACACAAAGGAAGGTAGTAACCAGCCAACCTCCCCTCCATCCAGGAGTTTCTGTCCAACTCCGACCATCCCAGAGTACTGAAATGGGAGGAGTTCCCTTGTCCCTCTCACAGGTGAGCAACAGGGGGATCAGCTGGCTTCTTCAGTGCCCTGCCCACTACTCAAACCTCTAGGGGAACACACAGATGGACTTTGACCCCATGGCAGTGTCTAGGGGTGAATGCTTACAGTTCCTGAAGATCCAGTGGGCGTGTGCTACCGTGTCCTCTTTTAGTTTTGCCATTTAAGGCAGCTTGTGTTAACCAGCTCAATTAGACCCTCTACCTTGTCGAAAGGACCGAGGGCTTTCTGTATCCTGGGGTTCTTGCCCTGGTGTACCAGAAGAAGCAGATCACCCATGGGCTTGGAGAGCGACCGCAAGGTTTTATTGAGTGGAAGTAGCTCTCAGCAGATGGGGGAGCCAGAAGGGAGATGGTTTTCCCCTGGAGTTAGGCTGCTTCCCTCTGACTGCCCCAGACAAACTCTGCCTCAGCCAAACTCTGCCTCATTCCGCTGGTCAATGCTCGATGGCCTGCCATCATGCCAGGGCCTGTCAGTGCGTTCCTTTCGAAGTCCAGCGACCCATGTGCTCCTCCTCTGACATGCTCCTCTCAATGTCCGGCCACCTGTGTGTGTGTCTGCTAGGATTTGGGGATTTTTATAGGCACAGGATGGGGGTGTGACAGGCTAGGGTGGGCTTGGGAAATGCAACATTTGGGCAGGAAATGCCTATCCTCACCTAGATCCATGGGGGTGGAGCCCTAGCTGGGAACCACGCCTTCCTCTACCCAGCACTTCCCTTACCCATTTCTGTATCATTTAAAGGGACCATGCTCTTCCCTTCCCAGCATTTTCCTTCTGTATCAGTATCACTATCCCTCTACCATTTCTACTATCACCACCACCACCATCACCACTTCTAATATCACCATCACCACAAGCAATATCACCACCATTTCCCTAACCAACACCACCACCTCCATCATCATTACCACCACCACCATCACAACCACCACCACCATCACCACAACCAATACCACTACCTCCATCACCACAACCAATACCACCACCTCCATCACCACAACCAACACCACAACCACCACTGTCACCACTACCAACACCACCACCTCCATCACCA